>JANAVB010043419.1:3903122-3910622 GCA_029216955.1 Iris pallida | reverse complement strand
ATATGAAGGTCACTGGTTTTGAAGCCATTACAGATATAGGGTACGATGGTGACTACTTCAGCCTGGGTGTTAATCCCATGCCCTGAAGTACTTCCGAACGTAACTGGTATTTGTGGCACTCCATTTCAATGGTAGGTCACAAGCCTAACGGATTGAAATACCCACACAGTACCCTTATCAAATTCCCTTTCTAGATCGAACAGTCCCGACATTTTCGGCCTACCACGTTCGAAGGATAATAAAACTTTTACACAAGTTGTTCATGGCCATGCAACGCGTCAAATACATACAACCAAACAATTCGCCTATCTCTATTTCCATTAGCACAATGCCCCAACTCAATGTTCATTAACAAACGCCCCGAAGGCCATAAATATTTTGAGGCATCATGTCGCATTCGATAGTTATTCGATATCCTTCGAGTCGTGCATTCGATGCACGCCCCAATTTAGTATTTCTATGTTCTATGCCTTAGTGTTCACGATGTATGTTCCTTCCCTCCGACTCGTGCACTGAGGCACTCGCACCGATATAGTCTTTCAATATGCTAGCCCTCTAACTCATGAGTGGGGGCACAAATGACTTGTGCACTGAGGCACTCGTCGATATAGTTATCCTATGTTCTTATGGCTTACGCACCGAGGCGCTCGTCTTTGCGATATTTTGATGTTCAATAGCGACTCGTACATTTGATGTATATTTTATTTTAATTGTTCTATCTAGTGTTCGACAGACAATACGATTTCCTTCCTTCGAACTACGCACGTGGTATCGATAGGTTAACTTAGCATACAATAGTTCATTTTACTTAGGCATGAAAGAGTAGGAAAGAAGGGTCAAAGTCCTTCTACCTTAAGCTGATATGCCTGGTCGTTTTTCGAGCCAATGCGGCTCGATTTCATAACTTTGTTGCACGGCCAACTCTTCTGACTTAGCTATTCGAGCACTTCATACTTCGTTGAATTATCCGACCGATTTGGCTTACCGTGCCTATGTCTCAGTCCATTACGAGGCGTTGATTTAGTTTTGCGAACTCCGTTGCAAATAAGGCAAAATATCGATCTCTTATATTTCAGCGTAAGAGTATAGCCTGCACACGAAACCAACTAAAATCAATATTTGTTCGAATCGGACTTGTGCATTGCATCGATTCGATTTCTTAGAATCTTTGAACCAACTCAATGCTTTCTCTCGGGCCAACTTAACACTTGCATCGATCTTACTCGATGCATTCCTCGGGTCAACGTAACTCTTTGCATTGATTCGTATCTATACATATTTCGGGTCAACACAACTCTTGTATCGATTCACATGGACACTTCATCGGGTCAACGCAACTCTTCGAGTCAATGACTCAGCATAATGCACCGTACGGAGTGGGGCATTACAGTCACCGTCGCCAGAGTGCTCGAGCCACCGCCACCAGTGCCGAAGCCTCCTTGCCCCGCCGAGCAAGAAGTCGTCACACCACTGTGAGTCCACCGCCTCATCGCTGACTGGGAAGGCAGAATCGAAGTCACGCCGCTCGGAGTGTCAGCCGGCTCTTCGAAGAATGAGCCGCTGCCTAGATCCTCGTGCTGACCCCTCGAGCTTTAAGTGGCCACCTCGACTACAGTGATGTCCCTTCGAGCTACGCGTCTCTTCGAAGACTGCACCTCCGTCGAAGCCTAGCGCCGGAGAAGATGAGTCGCCGCTAGGAGCTTCTCGCCGCCGTTGATGTGCTCGGATCCTCGCCGTTGATGCCGCTCAAGGTAAACTTCGCTCGATCTACTCAACCCCTTCCTTCTTGTTTCTAGGGTTTGTATTTAAGGGGCTGTTGTGGAGTGATAAGGGCTTAAGGTTAGGGTTTCCTAAATGGTAGCGAGAGGAAGAAGAAGAGCTTGGGGATTAGGGTTACTCGGCTGAGCGGATGAGTATGGAGCTAGGGTTTGTTTTGATTGTCAGCTGGAGTATGGAGAAGAAGAAGCATTAAGGTTAGGATTTTAGACAAGAGTGAGGGAAGAAGACGAGTGAAGTAGAGGTAGGCTTGTATAGTTGTTGAAGAGCAAATGAGGAGAGAGAGAGAGAGAGAGAGAGAGAGTTAGGTCAAGTAGGGTTTTAATTATTGGGAGTAGGCTGTGTGGGTCGTATAAGTGTGTGTGGGCTTCAAACAAGAGGTTCTGTACATAGAATAAAAGTGAAAAATAGGGATTAATAATGGTATGGCAGGTGGATTATTAATGGTCGGTCTTAGGGGATTTTGGTCTGAATATATATGGACTGAGTCTGGATGAAAAATAAGAAGAAAATATCAGTGACTATCGGAATGGGCCGGGGTACACAAGATGTTGATGGGCTTTGAGGTTTTTAGACTATTAAGTTTAGGAAAGAATTAATGAGCAGTAGTAGTTGAGGTCATTGGGCTAGACTGTAATATGAAGGCTGGGGTGTTTTTATTAATGCCTAGTTGCAATTCTGTCATTTACATTCCTATAGATTTTAATAGTAAATATTTTACTATGTTAGAACCTATGATGCTTAGCATGCTACTGATGGTTACGGTTTAGCTATTATTTTAAATTACACCACTTTATTAAATTCTTCTTGGTAGTTAGTATAAATAAATAAAAAACTGTTTACTAATATATGGATCTATTTAAATTAAATAATATTTTGTTATGCTAGGATATGGCATATTTTCTATGAAGATTTAAATTCCCTTCTTATTTTGTATTATTAAAGTGCAACTATTTAGCTATTTTATATATAGTTGCTAGTTAGTCTAAATATATAGTTAGTAATACTCTTAGCTAGTTTATACCTATAATTAGCTTAGTATTGGAAAATAGCTATTTATTAATTAGCAATATTTGGATAATTGTCTTTATTTAATTTCTAATCATTTCTCCCAATAATTATGCTAGGTGGACATAGAGATTTATGCTTTTCCATTTTCGATCTTCCAGAGCAAGGCAAGTACTTCTATGGTTTTGATTCATTACTTCATGTCATGTTCTTTTCATATTGGACACACTTTATACGGCATGGTCTTGTGCTCTAGTTCATGTTCTTTACTTGTATCTTGGGGTGGAAAAATACTATGGATGTGTGACCAAAACCAAACATTAGTTAGGCAATGCATGATAGCTTAGGTCTCACGTCGTGTACGTGGGATTCTAAGCCGTACCATTACTTGTGCTTATTTATGTGCTTTTCCAGCCGGTCACATACTCTAGTAGCTATTTCAAATATTCACATGTCATGATATCTTGTTTCATAGTGTTAGTTTATGCATTTACAGTTCCATGATCATCTTGTTTCATTGTCTCTTTTCTTGTTCACCATGTTGTACTTGTTTCATTATCGTAGATTGTACTTTGCTCCGCTCCTGACTGGATATGTTGCAGGTGAACTTGATGATCTTGTCCAACCTTTATGGGCCAGAGCCCGGGATCTTAGCTGAGCAGGATGGAGCCATGACTCAGGACTCAGAGGCTACAGTTTTAGTTTCATTGCTTAGACTTGTTTAGAGTTTTACTTATGAGGGTGTCCCGCATTGTCGATGACTTGAAGGTTGAGACAGTAGTACTGCAGCTACTCGACATCGCTCGCACCTGATTCCGAAATGAGCCAGCTCTTGCTGGAGAGGGTCATACTTGGACCGAATTCAAGGACCTCTTTAAGAAAGAGTTCTTTTCTCCTACCGACAAGCTGGACTTGGCCAGACAGTGTTAGCCCAATGATTATATCATGTTTTTGAATATGGCTAATCAATTAAGTTTAACTAGTGATGTCACTAATATTCATGTAATCACTATCATGTTGCTACTTAAACTTAGCATTATTCTAAATGGTTTATATC
The DNA here is from genome assembly GCA_029216955.1 of Iris pallida. Lineage (NCBI taxonomy): Eukaryota > Viridiplantae > Streptophyta > Magnoliopsida > Asparagales > Iridaceae > Iris > Iris pallida. The sequence continues at coordinate 3,906,781 of JANAVB010043419.1, read as the reverse complement.
ATATTGTTATGCTTGTATCATACTGCATCATATTGTTTTGTTCGTCTAGCATGTACTTGCAGACAAACAGTAAGCATGATCAAACCAGGACATATGCAACGAAGAATTATTGATGGACCAAAGACGGCATAATACAAGAAGATTTATCTGAACCACCTAATGACCTATCCGGGGCCTCGCATCGGGGGTTCGGGGGGCGAAGCCCCCGAAAGGTATTCATATTTCCAGATCTGTTTATCTTTGGGTGACTGTCGTCAAGGAAATTAAATGCGTCTTCAATGTCAAGAAAAAGACGTCATCAATAGGGCTATTGGTTTTCAAATTTATTATGTATTTTTCCTTTTATTGAGTCTACGAAAAATATGAGATTGATCGAATCTGTACTGGCTTAGCTATTCTCAGTCCACAATATATAGCATACCTATCCACAAATATCTATCCAAAAGTCCACATATTAAAATCCCAAAAACCCATCAAAATTTGGCCCAAACAGTTCTGGCAGAACTCTGCCCGAACTCGGTCAGAACTCGGTCTAAGTTCGGTCCGAGTTTGGTCTGGGTAAATTCGAAATACAGTTTCCACCAAATCTGCATCCAATGTTCGTATGCGAAATTCTAGCATCTGAACTCTGTCCGAACATTGTCCGAGTTCGGTCCCCCAAAAATACTATAAATTGAGTTGAGATTACCATTCATTTCAATCATCCTATTTTCATCTCTTATTGTCACGCCCCAGAACCAGAATACTGGAGAGAGCGGGGGCGTACATAGCCAGCTACGTATATTGAAATAGAATACATCTCAACTATACGGTCACGGCTGTCTAGATATGAGGGTTTACTACAAGCCAACAGTCTCTTAAGGTCAAGCCTACTGTCTCAATCTCAAGCAAATAGTATAATTACAAGATGTTTGACCACCAAATATACAATAAAAGGCGTCCCAAATATTACATATCAGCTGATCATGAAGCTAGTCGTACAAAATGCTAGGACTAGCAAGAGTTAAGTCATACATGATCAACCCTAGGATTTGTTAATCATGTTTACAGCCCGTAGGCAGACAGTAAGTAAAAGTGCATCGAGCTAACAGGTGCTCGTCGGCTAAACGCCTCAAAAGAATAAATTTACAATAGAGTGAGCGAAATAAAATAGAAAATCCACTCGTAGTCCGGGTTCCTTCTAGTCGCCACCATCGGACTGGAGGTTCGGTAGATCCTCGGAAGCTGCTCCGAAATCTGGCCACACAAAACCAGCTGGGTCAAACCCCAGAAAGAGCAAGTGCCACAAAGGAGGCCACAAAAGTAAGAACAAAAGCCAGCATATCAGAACATAAGAAAATGAAAGAAAAATACAAGTAATAAAGAGCACGTCAGGACAATAAACGACTAGGGACGTGGAACCATTCTGGGAGCCAGGTTACAACCCGTAAGCCAAACAAGGACCGGGGTTGTAACCCTTCGCCTGAATAGCTCCTTGTCTCTACCCAATTATTGTTAGAGATAAGTAAAACAAGCATGTACAAGAGTTCCAGGTACAGGGGCTAGACAAGACTTAGACAAGGTTGGACTCCATCCATTCATAAAAGCGGCCAAGCAATTACTACGGCTTACTACTTAACTAACTAGGGTTATCACAAGCCTTAATTACTAACAAGATGCAAGTGAGAATTTCCCAGTCCCAAGCCCTGCAGACCATCCAGTTATCCTTCCGCGGGTTGAGAGTATAGTTGGGTACATCGCCCCGGAGACGATATACCCTTAGGTGACTTAGAGGGTGCAACACATGACAGTGCGCTGGAAATGTGCTCTACTCGTCGGCAAGCTACAAGTCCAATTAAGAGCGCCCAGATAACGAGATTGCCTGTGACTGAAAATTTTTCATGAACTATAGTTTGATCTAGTCATTAGCCTAATCTATATTCAGTATGAATCCCTGACCGTGGGAACCAGGGAGTCACGTCCTAGACATGATGCAAGACAAGACAAGTGGATTGCACAAGCAAGCAAGCAGGAACACCCACGGTGTCAAGTTGACTATACGAGTCAAGTTAGCTGTCGCAACAGCATCAAGTCAAGTCAAGTTACAAGTTACAAGTCAAGTCAAGTCAGGAGTGCACCGCCACGGGCCACTATCAAGTTATCAAGGTAAATCATGTCAGGGTACTTGTCAGGAGTGTGCCACGACGGGCCACTATCATGTCAGGTTGGTCATGTTAGGAGTGCACCACTACGGGTCACTGTCGTGTTATGCTAGTTCTTTGTCATACCATGCCATGTACAATAGTCATTCCAAACATATTGAGTAAAATCAAGTTCATGACAAAAGGCGTAAAGATATAAAATGGGCGTAAAATATCTAATAAAATATCAATATACAGGGCTATAGAAGAGCCAAGCTTAAAGAAATAAAACCAAAACTCCAAGAGCCAATGGATTGCGCAAGGGATCAGAGGGTTGGATTGCGCAGGTGTCAGCTGCGCAGGGTGCCAAGTGCGCAGGGGCACAGGGCGCAGGGGCAGATGGCGCATGGGTCAGATTGCGCATGAACAGACTGCGCAGGAGTGAACTGCGTAGGGGTGGATTGCACATGAGCCGACTGCGCAGGAGTGAACTGCGCAAGGGCGGATTGCGCATGAGCGGACTGCGCAGGGTGAAGTGCGCAGGAATGGTTGGCACATGGGGCTGAGCGCAGTTTACCATAGGGCAAGCTGCACGGTCGGCACTGCGCTAAAGTGCGCAGGCCGAGAGCGGCTGCGCAGTCCAGTACTGCGCTAAAGAGCGCAGGCTGCAGGCTGCTACTCCAGGCCGAGAAGAACACCAAGAACACCAAGAATTCAAATTTTCATATCTTTGTCAAATCAAAGCCAAATCTAGATTTTCAAAGTTCTAACTTGAGTAAAATTGAATTCTCTTCCACATGGAAGCATCAAAACCCACAAAAATCCAACCAAAATAGATCAAAACCATGTAAATCTGAAAATAGTTAAAACCTAGATCTAGAACAATGGAGACTCCAAATCATAAAATGTCAAGTTCTAATGTTGATCACCATGGCCTAATCTAGCTAATGAACAAATAAAATGTGGTTCTCATGTGGTGGCAAGGTGCACTTGCCTATGGGTGTTGGTGAGTTGTGTAGAGGAAGGAAGAAGAAGGAGATGGAAAAGTAAATAAAAAATAAAGAGGAGAGAGAAAAGTTAGGTGGGATTTAATGGAGGTGGGTGTGTTGTGTTGAGGGTGGAGTATTGGTTAAAGTGCTCCAATGCATGTTAAACCAAACCAAACCAAACCAAACCAATTTTCCTCCACAAAACAAACCAAGCCAGGTAAAACTCAATTACGAGAACCAAAATCTGCAAGTCAAGCCAATTACAAGTACATGCCAAAATTCGAGAAAATAAATACAGGTCTGAAATACATACAAGCTTGACAAAATACGTATTCAGAATATGGGTGTTACACTTATCTTCTCTATCTAAAGTGTTCTGAGCTTTTTACTTTCATATCTAAGCCTTTACACTCTTAGCCAAGTCAGTACAGGTTCTGTTTAATCTAGAGTTTGGTATTGAAGAGTTGTATCAGAGGCTGAATTCAGAAAACGTTCCAGTTTTCTATTTGCCTTCTGGAGTCAGTCGTACGCTCGTCACCAAGCATGGTGT
>JANAVB010043419.1:3853122-3898122 GCA_029216955.1 Iris pallida | reverse complement strand
ATCAGAGGCTAGAATGGGGTGAGTAGGCAGTCGAGGCACTGCCTTTCCTTAGCAAGGGAGCAAGGGATAACCTGTGCTTTGTTGTGCACAGATTTTGTGCACATGTAATGTCTAGGTAGCAGCATATTGCTGCCTTGAGTGCAACCTACAGGCCCCTAGATGGCTTGGTTTGGCCTGGGCTTGTTGTACAGCGTGAGTGGAGGTAGCATTAACTACTGCCGTAACAAATTACAGAACAGTTAGAGGAGTGTATTACTGATACAGATGTGAGAGGAGGATTTAGGCTTTGTGTGTGAGATGATGTGAAGATTTGGTAACAGCAAACTTGATATTTGGCATAGCATTATAGTAGCAGTAGGTACAGGGTGGTTAAGAGGCTACATTATGCTTAGCTTAATGCACCAGTAGCAGTAGCAATTGCTACTTGTTTAACAATGTAACAGTCCAAATATAGAGGTCTTGATACACAATCAAGTATCAGTTGTCAAAGTGTCAAGAGAGGGAATAGGTATCAGTCCCACTTGATAATATGTATCAGCCAGATTAGTGAAGGGGGGAACCTCCCTGTTCGTGCACAACATAGGCCATTAGGCCAATGTTTTGGCCTTGGCCTTAGGCCCTGCGTGAGTACGGCACATACCACTTTGACCTATAGTCAGTGCATGACAGCAGGCCATGTTGGCAGGGTCTGTATTGACCAATGAGGATATGAGTGAGAGTGAATTAGAGATGAGGAATTTGGGGGCACTGTGTTAGGCAGTGGGGTTCCTAAGTGTGAACCATAGTGAGTGTCTTTGAGTGATAGAGTGTGTTTGTATAGGTATTTTGAATTAGAGTTTGAGAGGGAGGAGTAAAAACTGTCAAGATAGTTAACTGTCACTGACAGTGAGGGACCAGTTAGTATGTGAGTCTAGTGCGTTAGTTAGTCTCAGTTAGCAAATAATAGGAAATAGGGTTTACCTATAATTGGGTATAGGCTAGATACTGATATAGGTAATAGGATGTACCCTAGTTGGGTAATGAAGCTATAGGTTTACCTAGTATAGGTACCCATGAGTGTGGGTGGTTCTAGTGAGCCCAAATGTGAAAACAAATGTGAGAGTAAGGTATCAGTTATAGTGGGGTAAAGGTTTATGGTAGAGTAATATTTGTTTAGAGTGGTATAGGCAATGTAAGGTAATAGCAAGAGTCATACCTGTTGCACTAGGCAACATGTTAAATGTATAAATGTATGTGTATGTAAGGGATAAATAAATGGGTCAGCCACAATAGGTAAGGGTTTGTGTCTTGAGTGTGTGGCATGATATGGGTTAGGCAAAGGGTGAGGTATCAGTTGGTTGTAGGGGAAGTTCAAGTGTAGTATCAATATGGGGGTGTAGGCTTATGGCTTGAGTATTTGATACATAAATATACATGTAATTGGTATGTAATAGAGTATAGCATGGCAAGGTATCTTATAGATAACTAAGGAAATGATGATAGGGTATTGGGTAAATAGGATAGGTAATACATTGTATAGCCTATAGGCATATATATAGTTAGACAAAAGGAAATTGACTTAGTTTGACCAAGTTGGCAAGGCATTTACCTAGTTTGACTTAGAAATGACTTGGTGACCTAGAATTGACCTAGTATAGCATGTTCATGTTTCCAAAACACAATTGACATTGATATTCCATATTTGGGTCTTCGAGGCACCGTATCGGATACTGTTGTTATTCCATACCGGATCTCGGGCAAGTACATTCTCTGATAATTTTTCTTTTTGGTATTTTCTATGTTTCATGTATTTAGTGTAAATATCCTTGATTTATGGACACATTTGTTACACGGATTGGTATTGTTTGGATCCCGTCATGAGATGTCATTCCTTATATATCTTGATATATCATGTGCAAGTCTTATTCTTATTCATTATTGTAACCACCACTTTTCTAAAATGAGGGTAATTTTGAACTTTTGTAAAATTGGCCATTGAATAATATGATTTAAATCATGTTAGTGATTTTTGGTAAATTTTAATTAATTTAATACTATTTAAAATAGTTAATTGTGATTTTGGTATTTTGCTACTGTAACCCTAGAGACTACTTGACCTAGAGACTAACCATGACCACGAGAACCTAACCAGGTGCTAAGATTGACTAATTGTCACTTTTTAGGCTAAGGGTATTTTGGTCATTTTTGACTTTTAGTGAAAATAAATTTTGATTGATTAATTTTGTGCTAATCATTTTGTTAAGCCTTAACCTAGAATTGCCCTAACCTAGATATTAGTCATGAGTCTAGATATTAGATTAGAAGCTTCCATCATGACAAGATTAGTAATATCTAGATATTAAGTTAGGAGTAGGATATTTGTTAAGGATTTGATATTTAGCTTGGGCCTTAGCTAGAAGGCCTTGAGTTGTATAGCTAAAAGCTTTTAATCCCTTAGAACTTGAACCCTAACCCTAGAGAAGCCCTTGGATGCCATCAAGCACCCCCCCCCCCCATATAACATCTCCTTAGCACCCCTTTGCCTCATTTTATTATATCTACAAACCCTAATTAGTGTTCTTCCCTAAATTCATCCCCTTTCACGAAATCAACTCCAAATTGAGCCTAGTCTTTTGCGTCACACTCTCCTAGTATAGAGGAGGCCATTGGTGGATAGCTCGCAAGGATTTGGAAGCTTTGGACTATTGTAAGTTGGAAGAAGGACCTCATCCCTTAGGCTTTTTATTGAGATCTCACTCTCAATAGGTAATAGCCCCAAACTCATAAAAAAAAATTTCTCTTCATGGATGCATTCATCTAGGACCATGGACCTGTAGGCCAAGTTTGGTAGGAATTCGTGTTCGTTTGATATGCGTATCCGAGGCGTATCGGAGTGTAGTGTAAAGTGTTTGGTGAAATGCCTCAATAAAATGAATGTTAATGTTTTTGAAAACAAATTACATGATTTGTAGCTAATATCATGTAGATTACATATCATTTTGACTGAGAATGAATTGGGGTGTTTTTTGTGTCCGAATCGGACACGGGGACACAGCACAAGACCCTCGCACTGTGCCCTGCTGCCCGACCTTCATTTCTCTCTGTATACGGCACGTGGACCCATGAAACTTGGCATGGAGGTGGGGCCATGACTGTCATGCCCCTCCCCAAGTTTCGGGACACCTCGTATTGTATCGAACACGTAATTTGATCTGCACTATTTTTACACACACGTGTACACGCGTACAGTTGTGCACTGATACGGTGTTCGTATCTTGGATACGACGACACTTGGACTCAAATAGAGGTGTTAGACACCTAGCCCTACCCTAACCTAACTCTGGACACGAGCACGAGACACGTGGTGCTGTGTGTCGTGTCCTAGAAGGATCGACACACCAGTACGAGACAGTGTACTGCACTGTCTTTGATACTTGAATTTTGATACTATTTCGACCCTGTTTGACACGACACGACACAAATTTGACCCAATACAGAGACTCACACATGCGGCCCTATGACCCACCTACCTATTGACACGACCCCATAGTGAATGGTTGGACACTTCGTGTCCTATAGAGCCCGACACACACCACACACACACACACCCTCTATACACTGTCTGTCCTTGGCACTTGCACTCTTGGACACGGCTTGACACTTGGATACCTCTATCACTCCCGTTTTTTGTTATACGTAATTCCAGTGTACGTATGCGAATTTTGACCGTATTTTATTCACTGTATTTCTGTATTTCTTTATTGCTTGCCTTGATGTATCTTGACTAAGGTTAACCTTGGGTTGGGTTGGTCCAACTTGACTTGCTTTGGATGGCTTGGTTTGTTTATTTTGATGGTTGTTTCAACATGTTGAACCATCCCCTCTCTTTATAAAACCCAACCAACCCTTTCTCTCTCTTCATTACTTCCATTTATTTCTTCTCCTTCTTCTCCATTACTCTCCCACCAACCTAGAGAGCTTAGGCAAGTACAAATTTCTTTATGATGGATCTTCCATTTTATTGTTATATCTCCTTCTCTACATGATTCTAAGCATCTTTAGAACTTGAAGTTTTCAGTTTGGACGGATAGATTCTTGTAGATCTAAGTTTGTGCCATTTTCGATTTTTTTTGGTTTTGATCTATCAAATTTGCTTATTTTCAAAATCTAGTTGTTCCATGTGGTAGAGAATTTCATTGTACCCAAATTAGACCTTTGAAAAGTTAGATTTTGTTTTGGCCGAGTTATGCAAGTTTGAGTTCATGAGTTCCATGGCCATCTTTCTCGAATTTTTGAAGAAGATGAGCAGTCTGGCCGCATGAGTCCTGCAGACCGCATGAGTTCCCGCAGACCGCATGATCTCTTGGCCGCCTTGGTCCTACGGACCGCATGTGTCCCGCAGACCGTATGATCTCTTGGCCTTGCAGTCCTGCGGACCGCATGCCTTGGCCACATGCTTCTTTGGCCCCCATGCCCTTGCCCCTTGCTTGTTCTTTTATTATTATATTGTTTTATGTTTTAAATTGCTTACACCTTGTACTCAGCCTAACTTGTGACTACCCGATTTGATGATTGTGAATATTGGGCATAACTTGTCTTAGTTTAACCCTGAACACGACATAGCAATATGGTTTTACATGATAACTCTTGACAAGCAACTTGACATGATAATTCTTGATGGTGGTCCGTCGTGACGCACTCTTGACGAGATAAGTAATCTTGATAGTGGCCCGATGTGGCGTACTATTGACAAGTAATCTTGATAAGTAACCTCACATAGAATCTTGAATGTTGTTGCGACGGCTATCTTGACATGCTAAGTAATAACTCGTCTTGACATCATGGGTTGTTGTTCTTGAATGTGCTTGTATAAGCTACCAGTCTCGTCTCGCATCATGTCTAGGACTTGCATCCTTGGTTACCACGGTCAGGGATTCATATTGAATCTGACTAGGTTAATAACTAGATTGATCAAAGTAGCTCATATAGAGAGATGTTTCCAGTTACAGGTGATCCCGTTATCCCGGCCTCACCTGATGGACTTGTAGCTTGCCGACGAGTAGGGCACATTTCCAGTCCACTATCATGTAGGGCACTTCTTGAAATAAGTACTATGCACACTGTCATGTGTTGCACTCCAAGTCACATAATAATTCTTGATAACTCTTGACATGAACCTCGCCTGGATAACCTAGATAGCTGCAGGTCTCGTGACTGTAGAAACATCTCATTGCATCTTGCTAGTAATTAGGCTTGTGATAACCCTAGTTAGCTAAAGTATCAAGTCATACTCTTTGCTTGGCCGTTAATGTTGGATGGAGTCCAATTCCGTCTAGTCTTGTCTAGATCCAGTACATGGCTATCTCAGGACATACTTGTTTATGCTTTATTTCTAGCAATAAATGATTAGGGACTAAGTTCTGTTCAGGTGAAGGGTTACAACTCCGGTCCTTGTTTGGTTTACGGATTATAACCTGGCTTCCGGAATAGTTCCTTGTCCTTTCGTCATTTGTTGCCTTATTTACATTTCATGTCTTCTTGTTATTATTATTGTTTATGTTCTGACATGCTGGTTTTAGTTTTTAAGTGAAGCCTCCCTTGTGGCACTTGCTCTTTCTAGGGTCTGACCCAGCTGGTTTTGTATGGCCAAATTTTGGAGCAGCTCCCGAGGATCTTCCAGCCTTCTTGCCAGAAGGTGAACACTAGAAGAAACCCTGGTAACGAGTGGATTTTATTTTGCTCTCTCGCTCTATTGTAAAATTATTCTTTTGAGGCGTTTAGCTATCGAGAAAGTGTTAGCTCGTATTGAATACTTATATTTTTTGTCTGCCTACGGGCTGTATCATGATTGACAAATCCTAGGGTTGATCATGTATGACTGAAATTTTTGCTAGTCTTCGCATTTTGTATGACTAGCTTCATGATCACCTGTATATAAAATGTATGGACGCCTTACTATTATTGGCCCATTGGTCATGGTGAAACCTGATTTTAATAATTGATCAAACTCTGTCTCGATATACGGATGATTACTCAAGACGTTTTGGACACTTGGACCAAGATTGGATATCTACTCGTTCAAGACCGAAGCTATGTTTTCCACTCGAGACTGTATTTCTTTATGCAATGTAATTTTTACTTTTATTGAGTCTAGGAATACATTGTACACCAAGTCGTACTGGCAAATAGGTTATCCAAAATTGTTTTCAAAAATGACCTATGTTTTGAAAAACATCTCTTATTTACAAAAGCTTCTGAAGGATTTCAAAAAGCCCAAAAATATTTTCTTAAAATATTCCTGACCAACCCTGACAGAACTCGGCCACAGTGAACGTTATGTGAACGTTGGATTTTTGAACTTGGTCTCCCTTCAGTTGTGGATTGTTACATAGAGTTCTGTCTGAATATTGCCCGAATTCTGTCAGAGTTCTGCCTTTGAAAAAACTATAAATAGATAGGAATTCTGATCATTTAAAAATCACTCAATCACTTTCATCTATTCTCTTCTAAAGCTTACATTTATTCCAAAGAGTTTTCTAAAATCTTTCATTTTCAAATCCAAGCCAGTTACAATTCTCTAGTCAATTTGCCGGTACGGTACGGTCTAGAAGATTTCAGAGAAATTGTAATCAGAGGCTTGATTGAAGAAAGACTCTTCAAAACTGAAGTTGGTCGAGTTCTTCGTATCAAAGCTCGCGTCTATAGAAGTTGCAAGGACTTCGTATGAAAACTTGCAGGATTTTCCAATAGCAGATTCAACTGGAAGCTAGATTTCTTCCGACTGGACTAGTTCTCACAAGAGGGAAACTAGTATAAATCGTTGTGTTTGCGTTTGTCTTCTGATCTCTTTTCTTTACAGTTATTACTTTGTGATTATTGATATTATTTCTGTGATCTAATTGCTAACAAGTTTTTAATTAGCAATATTCCGCTGCTTACTCTATTCACCCCCCACCCTCTAGAGTATTCTGCTTTACGACTTCGTTCCTACAATTGGTATCAGAACGGGTTATACAGGTAAAGCAAGGTAAAATTGCAGTTATATTTAATTATTTTATAGATCACAGCATTACACATGGCAACTGTAAAATTCACAAGTGAAGGCAAAGCCACAAATAGATCTCCACTGTTTGACGGCACAAATTACACTTATTGGAAAATACGGATGAGTTTCTTCTTAAAATCTCTTGATTTTGACTTATAGTCTATAGTTATTGATGGCTACAAAAATCCTCATCGTATTACTGTTGAGGGAGTTTTAGTTGATAAACCCCATGATAAATATACTGAGGATGGAAAAAAAGGCCAGTCTTGACGCACGTGCTATTAACGCTTTATTTTGTGCTTTAGACAGAACTGAGTTTAACAGGGTGTCGAATTGCACAACATCAAATGAAGTGTGAAAACTTCTCGAACTAACCCACGAAGGAACAACACAAGTCAATGAGTCAAAAATCAGCAGACTTACTCAAGAGTACGAGGCATTCAAGATGAAGCCAAATGAATCCGTCACTCAGATGTTTACGAGATTCCTGGATATTGTAAATCCTTTGTCTTCATTAGGCAAGGAATACAATAACCATGAGAAGATTCGCAAACTTCTACAGCTCTCACGAAGAACTGGATTCTAAAGGCTACAACAATTATTGAAGGAAACGACCTCTCAACAATGTCTCTGGAAACACTCATGGGTAAGCTACTCACTCACGAGTTGGAACTTTAAGACTTTGAAGATGCTACACCAAAGGAGAAGTCAGAGAAGTCGATCGCTTTCAAGGCTCAACATAGAAGAACTGCCGAAGATGATTCTGACGACAGCAACACTGACTCTGAAGATCAAGCTCTTCTGGTAAGAAAATTCACGAAGTTCATGAGATTCAACAGAAGAACAAAAGAGAACAACAACAACGAGAAAGATCCTATTTGCTACGGATGTAAGAAAAAATGACATATGAAGAAATATTGTCCAACAACATCATCATCAACAAGAAAAAGCAGCAAATATGACAAAGGCTACCTGAAGAGATCTACATCAAGGAAGTACGCCAATACAAGCATATGGCATGAGAGCGAAGCCAGCGACTCAGAAGACGAACAATCGGATGACGCTGCAAATATATGCTTGATGGCTTGCGATCAGGTAACCACTAATCCTCTGTTTGATCCTTATGATGATTTCACCTTTGAGCAACTAGGAGAGGCTTTCAATGACCTGTTAAATGACTACAGGAAACTGCATAGTAAATATGAAACCTCTAAGAAGGTACTTAAAAGTGTACAAAGGTGCGATAGGAAGACTTACCGACCAACTAGCTGATGTTAGAAATAATAATTCTTCTATTGACTCTGGTGAGCCTTCTTCTATTAAGATGTTGTTACACGAGACTATCAAGTTATCCGAAAAAAAGACCAAACTATCATTCAGCTAAAGGAAGACATATTTAAGGAGAGAAAGAATCTTCAGTGTGCACAAATCAGAAGGAAACACTTACATCTGACTATACTAGATTATATGACACCTCCAAAAAGTTGGAAATTAGTTTAGGAAAATGGCCTGAAGTTGCTGCTTCCTATTCTAACACGTGTCAATTATCGAATCATCGGAACACACCCAAACCAAACACTGTCAGACCAAACCATACCAAACCTATGCCCAAGAAGACTAATAGGCATGAATTTTTCTATATTAGAAAACCAAAACCTACCAATCATGCACCTCACACTACTTTCAACACTTAACATGCAAAATGACATTATTGCGACCTCATTGGTCATATATCCTCTGCATGTAGAATCAGAAAGTTAGTATATTTAAATGTTTATGCATGGATAACAAAGACTAACATGTCAGGACCCTACAAGAAATGGGTACCAAGAGTTTCATCTGCAAACTGTTTTGCAAGTGGAACGTCATTCACATGCTAGAAGCAAATGGATCCTCGACAGCAGTTTCTCACGGCATATGACCAGTGATGTATCATTATTCGCAACACTGTCGAAGAAGAATAAAGAAGGATATGTCTCCTTCAGTAATAATTTAAGAGGGTACATAATCGGTATCGGTGACATTGGTAAGGCTCACTATCCTGTGATTAAAGATGTCTTTCTAGTTACCGAGTTAGAACATAATCTGCTCGGCATAAGCCATTTAGCTGATCACGGTCATGGCTTTAACTTCGTCAAAGACAAATGTACTATAGTTGATAGCTCAACTGGTAGTACTATCTTTGAAGGTATCAGGGAAGACAACATATATGTTTTCTATATGTTAGAAGATGCTAACAAAGCAGGTAGATGCTTGATGTCCAAGAGCATTGAGAGTCACCATGGCATATGAGACTCGGTCATGCAAACATGGACACAATTTCAAAACTATCCACAAAGAAGTTGGTACGCGGCTTTCCGGACATATCTTTCAAGAATGATACAGTATGTAGCAAATGTGAAAAGAACAAAGCTACCCGATCCGCCTTTAAGTCCAAGAATGTTGTAAGTACCACTAGACCTCTATATTTGTTGCATATAGACTTATTTGGATCTAGTAGAATTGCTAGTCTAGGTGGTAAGTTATATGTATTTGTTATTGTAGATGATTTCTCTAGATACACATGGGTATATTTTCTTGCACGTAAGAACGATATTTTGTCAAAATTTGTCACCTTTTGCAAGAAAGTACAGAATGAAAAAAAGGTTTCATGATTACTCGCATTCGTAGTGATCATGGCGACGAATTTGAGAATGCAGAGTTCAAGCAATTTTGTAACACACATGGTTATTTGCATGAGTTTTCCTGCCCTAGGACTCCACAACAAAATGGATTTATGGAACGTAAGAACAGAACTCTATCTGAAATAGCTAGAGTAATGTTGAACCAGTTTAGTCTACCTAAATACTTTTGGGCTGAAGTTGTCAATACAGCTTGCTATATTCTCAATAGGATTCTGATTCGACCTATATCGAAGAAGACTCCCTATGAGTTATGGTTTGATAGAAAACCCATTGTTTCATATTTCAAGATATTTGGTTATAAATATTTTATTCTTAATGCTAAAGACAAGCTGAGTAAATTTGATGAAAAGGTCGATGAAGGTATCTTTTTAGGTTATGCGACAAAGCGCAAAGGGTGCAGAGTCTTCAATAAGAGAACCATGATCATCGAAGAATCAATTAATGTCAAGTTTGATGAACTAAATCAACATTCGGACTGAAGACGTGAGTACACCAAGTACAGCTACTACAAAGCATTCCCACAAAGATGCAGAACCTTCACACCAAGCACCAGCTGAGTCTTCAAGCAAAGAACCGGAACCAGCAATCCTGAGGATATGCCAAAAGAGATAAGATTATTGGCAGATCATCCAAAAGACTTGGTAATTGGTGAGATTACCAATGGTGTAAGTACTCATTCCTCTAATAAAGATATAGTTTCTTGTGTTGCTTTTATTTCACAGCTTGAACCCAAAAATATTGAAGAAGCATGTAGTGATAATTTTTGGTTAGATGCTATGCAAGAAAAATTAAACCAATTCGAATGAAATCAAGTTTAGGAACTTGTTCCCAAGCCCATTGATCATCCGGTCATTGGCACCCGTTGGGTATTCCGAAACAAACTGAAAGAGAATGGTTTAATGACTCGTAATAAGGCTCGACTCCTAGCTCAAGGATACAATCAAGAAGAAGGTATCGACTACGATGAGACTTATGCCCCAGTTGCGAGATTAGAATCCATTCGCATGTTATGTGCATTTGTATGTTTTCATAATTTCAAATTATTTCAAATGGATGTTAAAAGCGCATTTTTGAATGGTTTTATAAAAGAAAAAGTTTATGTAGCTCAACCTTCAGGTTTTACTGGTTTCAAAAATCCTGATTATGTTTTCAAGTTGAAGAAAGCCTTATACGGTTTTGAAACAAGCCCATCATGCTTGGTATGATCGTCTAAGCTCTTTTCCACTTGACAACGATTTTTCAAAGGGAAAGGTTGATACTACGCTGTTTATATAATCTTTGAATAACAATCTTCTTTTGATTCAAATCTATGTAGATGATATTATTTTTGGATCCACTGATGAATCTCTTTGTCAAGAATTTTCAAAGTATATGCAGAATGAGTTTGAGATAAGCATGATGGGAGAGCTGAAATTCTTTCTCGGACTGCAAATCAAACAAACCAACAATGGGACGTTCATAAATCAAGCAAAGTACACAAAAGATTTATTAAAGAAGTTCGAACTGGAAGCAGTCAAACCACTTAGCACTCCAATGGCGACTTCAACCAAGCTTGATATTGATAAACAAGACAAATCCGTCGACATACGTAAGTATCGAGGTATAATCGGTAGCTTACTGTACTTAACTGCTAGTCGACCCGATATTATGTTTAGTGTTTGCTTGTGTGCACGTTTTCAAGCCAATCCTAAGGAATCACATATGTGCGCAGTTAAGCGTATCTTCCGATACCTTAAAGGTACTTCCTCTGTCGGCTTATGGTATCCTAAAACTACGTCATTTGACCTAACCGGTTATTCTGATGCTGATTTTGCCGGATGCAAAGTAGATAGAAAAATTACCAGCGGCACATGTCATTTCCTAGGAAAAGTTCTAGTCTATTGGTTTAGCAAGAAGCAAAATTCTGTCGCATTATCAACAACTGAGGCTGAGTATATCACCGCAGGACGTTGTTGTACACAAATTTTGTGGATGAAGCAAACTTTAGAAGACTTTGGATTACATTTCACACACATACCCATTTTCTGTGATAACACTAGTTCTATTAATTTGACTAAGAATCCCGTATGTCACTCTCGTACTAAACATATCGAGATTCGACATCATTTTTTTAGAGATCATCAACAAAATGGAGATATAGACATTGTATACATAGACACACGGAATCAATTGGCTGACATTTTCACAAAACCTCTAGCGAAAGATCGTTTCAATTATTTACGTCAAGAATTAAAAAATTTAGATGTCAATAATATTAATTAATTTCATTTTATTAATTAATTTATTCAATACTCAATAACTGTTTTTGAGACAAGCCTACGAAGAGTCTGTGTGTCACAACGACTACGGTCGAAGCGAAGCGGTACTTAATTGTTCCCCGGTGAACTCCCGTTAGCTGGGACAGTACTCCTATAGCTAATCTGAAACAGACGCTGAGTAACGAAAGTTCATTTATAAAATAATATTAATTATATTATTTGAAGTTTAAAATTACTAAACTTTGAATTAAATATTTGAAATGAGTTGATGAAAATGATGTGGCCCACAAATTTTTTTTAAAACCCAGGAGAACCCTAGGCGAATTCGGCCCAAGTTCGGTCCGAATTTGGCCAGAGTTCTGTTGGAGCTGTAAGTTTTTAAGTCAGAACCCGGGGCCTTCTCATCTTCATCTCTTCCAAATTATTTCATTATAGCAGCAGCAGCAGCCGAAGAACCCCCAAACCCTAGCTTTTCTCCACTCTTTTCTTCCAACTACGTAGAGAGATCCATCCAAAATTTGGATTCGTACGGAGAATCGCGTCCTCTACAACATACTTGATTCTCGAAAGGTATAACTCCTTCTTTCCTCCACTTTCAAATTCTTAGGGTTACCTAGTTTTGGGAAAGAATGCCTAAGGGATTCAATACTTTAAATAGGAAGAAGACTAGTGCCAGTGAAGAGGCATCGTCTTCCGATCCGAACATGGATTCACTCTTTTCTCCGGTCCAATCGGGTGACGGCGTGTCGGATGAGTTTTACTTCAAAACTCATGACCAAGCTTTGCTATGGTATGCCGACTTTCCTATGCATACAATATGTACAGGTGCTCCGATCAAATGGACTGTATTTCCAGATCATCGTCCTTCGTTTGAGGCATTAGGGTTACACCGTCTCGTTACCCAACAATTTCCTATAGCTACTAATGCCCTTAGACTATTCTATGGTAACTTCGTGTTAGACACTTTTACCACAAGAACTCGTGTTGACGGGATCGATATCGAATTCGACGATATACTGCTAGCGAAAATCCTTGGTATTCCAAACAAAGGTGTCCCGCTCGATGACATCACCGACTTCGACTTTTCCGATGGCACGACTCTTGTTAGTTTTAAGAATTAGCTTTGTGCGCCAGCACGTGCTCGTCCTGGAAAGTTCAAGGCCAATAACTTGAACTTATTTAACTACGAGTTACATTGCATCATCTATTCCACTATTCTTCCGAAATCTACTTCAAAGAGATGATGTCACTGCACTAGAACTCTCTGCCCTCTATCACATTCTTAAGGGGATTCCTTTGTCTGCCCTTAAGACTATCATCTAGATGATGGGTAGATGCTGCGGAAGAGACCGCAATCTCTCCTATGCGATGCTTATCCCTCGCATCTTTCAGCATTTTGATATCGACTTATCCACTTGCACTATGGACCCTGACCCAAGTTTCTCAAGCTTTCTCACCGTAGCATTGCCACTGCTCCTCCACCTCATGCACCTGTCCCTACTGCACCTGTTCCTCCTCAGACCTACCATATGACTTTTGAGGGTATTCATCAGCACCTTGCGGATATGCAGACTTTCTTTGTTGACACTTCTAGGGAACGTGAGTTTCGTGACGTGACTCGGTTCCAGGCTATTGCTAACTCGTTTGTCGATCTCCGATTTGCTCAGACGGGTCATTCTGTTAATAGGGTCATTCTGCTAGTTCTCTTCCTAGAGACCCTACTGTATCTGGTTACCGCATTGAGGATGAGGCGGTCCATTCTCTGTTCCAGCCAGGGAACGGTTATGATTGGTACCGTAGTTCTGGTGCTACTCCACACACCTCTGGAGCTGGTCCATCCGTACATGGTGGATATATTGGCACTGCAGATGATGATGATGATTATGAGGATGATATGTGATTTTAGACATTCTTGTCTAGTTGTCGTACTATTGAGACTGATTTTATTGTCTTTGTTTACTTGAAAATGCTCCGACATTCCAAGCTAGTATCAGTACTCTTATTTGGTTGTGATTTCTTTTGTTACTTTTGTCTGATGAACATGTTATATGCTTTCTTCAGCATATTTTTATTCAGTTTATCATTTTTTCTCATAGCATTATCTTTTATTATGCTTCCATTTAAACTGTCTGTGAAATATTTTCTGCTTATCATATTTCTTTACTGTCTGTGACATTTATACCATGCATGTGATAAATTTTTGTATATATCTATATTTTGTGTTTCTTCATTGATTGTTACTTACGCATATATTGCGGGAGACCTTTCTCTTTTTTAATTATTTTGCTAAGTGACAACGGGGGAGAAATAAGATCTAACATTTTCGATATGTAAGAATACAGGATATGAACAATCTACATGAACAATTCTTTTTGGTACATTATATCGGTACAATTTGTTTTGATAAAGACCAAAGATGTTATATCGGTCAAGTTTTGTCAATTATCAAAATAGGGGAGATCGTTGGCCCTTTGGTCATGGTCAAACCTGATTTTAATAATTGATCAAACTCTGTCTCGATATACGGATGATTACTCAAGACATTTTGGACACTTGGATACTGACCAAGATTGGATATTTACTCATTCAAGACCGAATCTATGTTTGCCCCTCGAGACTGTATTTCTTTATACAATGTAATTTTTACTTTTATTGAGTCTAAGAATACATTGTACACCAAGTCGTACTGACAAATAGGCTATCCAAAATCGTTTTAAAAAATGACCTATGTTTTGAAAAACATCTCTTATTTACAAAAGCTTCTGAAAGATTTCAAAAAGTCCAAAAATATTTTCTTAAAATATTCCTGACCAACCCAGACAGAACTCGGCCAAAGTTCGGCCAGAGAGAACGTTGGATTTTTGAACTTGTTCTTCCTTCAGTTGCGGATTGTTACATAGAGTTCTGTCCAAATTCTGTCCGAATTCTGCCAGAGTTTCGTGTAACGCCCCACAACCAGAATACTGGAGAGCGGAGGCATACATAGCCAGCTACGTATAATAAAATGGAATCCACCTCATTATACGGTCACGGCTGTCTAGATATATGAAGGTTTAACTATAAGCCAGCAGTCTCTTATGGTCATGAATAAACCTAGTGTCTCAATCACAGGCAAGTAAATAAATGTTACAAGATGTAAGATCACCAAATATACAATAGTAAGGCATCCCAAACATTACATATTTAGTTGATCATGAAGCTAGTCGTTACAAAATGTGAGGACTAGCAAGAGCTTTTAGTCATACATGATCAACCCGAGGATCTGTCAATCATGTTACAGTCCATAGGCAGACGGTAAATAAGGTGCAATACGAGCTAACAGGTGCTCGTCGGCTAAACGCCTCAAAATAATATTTTTACAATAGAGTGGGAGAGCCAAAATAAACCCACTCGTTGCCAGGATTCCGTCTAGTGGTCACCATTTGACTGGAAAGTTGGTAGATCCTCTGGAGCTGCTCCAAAATCTGGCCATACAAAGCCAGCTGGATCAGACCCCAGAAAGAGCAAGTGCCACAAAGGAGGCTTCACTTAGGAACTAAAACCAGCAATTAGCACAAGAATAATAATATATAATAAAGACAGGATATATAGAAAAGCATGACAGGATGATATACGATGAGATAACCATGGGACTATTCAGATAACCAGGTTACAACCCGTAAACCAAACAAGGACCGGGGTTGTAACCCTTCGTCTGAACGGAACTTGGTTTTCCACCATTTATCGGCAAGATAATATAAGAAATCAGGTTATGTAACAATCTTGTACAGGATCAAGACAAGACTAGACTGATTATGCCTCATCCAACAATCACGGCCAAACAATAAGTACGGCTTGATACTTTAACTAACTAGGGTTATCACAGGCCTAGTTACTAGCAAGATGTAGTGAGATTATTCCACAGCCACAAGCCCTGCAGACCATCCAGGTTATCCAGGCGACTTGGATTCATTTAAGCAATGCCTCGTTATTTTCCACATATCAGTGAATCTAGACTTGTGCCCTACTCGTCGGCAGGCTGTAAGTCCAACAATGGTGGCCGGGATAATGGGATCGCCTGTAATTGGGGAAATCTCTCATGACTATTGAATTATTCTAGTTATTAGCCTTAGCCATTTACAGTAGGTACCCCTGACCGTGGTACTCAGGGGTCCCTATCCTAGACATGATGCAAGACAAGACGGGTTTATTTGTACAAGCACAATCGTCCACGGTGTCCAGGTCATTCATTCTTGTCATGTCATGTTAGCCGTCGCAACAGCATATCAAGGTATATCATGTCAGGTATATCATGTCAAGTATATCATGTCACGTTTACTGTCAGGAGTGCGCCACAACGGGCCACTATCATGTCATGTCATTTGTCAAAAGTGTACCCCAATGGGTCACCATCGTATCAGAGAACACACTTAAAATTAATATGGCACAAGCACACATTTAGTAATTAAATATTAGCAGGGGCAAGGACTGTGGGGGACTCATGCGGATCAGAAAATTTTTCATGCGGCCAGCAAGTCACTTGCCATATGCGGCTCAGGCAAGTTGCATGCAAGCAGCTAACTAAAGGGCCATGCGGCCAACAATAAATTATGTTGCCACTGTACAAGAATTAAATAATTGCATGCACTAAAGCAAATAAAGTATTGAGCCTATGCGGCAAGCAATACATGCGGCTAAACAATTAATTGTGGCCAAGCAATAAATGGCCATGCAATTAATAGAGGGGAAGCATATGCGGCCAGCAATGGTTGGGCCATATGCGGCCAGCTATGAGTGCATATGCGGCCAAAAAATATTTTCTTATACGGCCAGCAAATATTTAAGGCCATATGCGGCTAACAAATATTTAAATGGCCATGCAAACTTAGCTAATGGCCTATGCGGCCACAATAAATTGTGTTAAGGCCATGCGGCCACAGCTGAAGAATGGAGGGGGGAGCATATGCGACTATGGCAGGTGATTAGCCATATGCGGCCCATAAATATTAGCCATATGCGGCCAACAGATATTAGTCATGCGGCCAAGAATGGATTCCATGCAAGCACTGCTAAATGCATGCAATAGAAAAAGGGCCAAGCAATGCTGCATGCGGCTACAAATATTCTATGCGGCCAAGAATGAGCAGTGATGCCATATGCGGCCAATGAATTGTATGCAAATGCAAGCAAAAGCTTGCATGCATTAAATGCATGCTGCAAATAACTAATAAAAGGCCAAAGGTAATTAAATAATGTATTTAAATAAAAAGGCCATGCGACCAAGAAATAATGCTTATGCGGCCAACAAATGAATGCTCATGCGGCCCAGCAAATAAACACTTGCACGTGGCCAGCTAATGCATTGAGCTTATGTGGCCAACTCAATTAAATATCCAATTAAATGGCCATGCGGCTTAGAGCAAAAAATGCTCATGTGGCTCAGCAACTCAATGTTGCATGCGGCCAATGTACAAATAATGGCTCCCACAGAGAACATGTCCACGAAATATACCATGGCCTCCATGCTCCACCAAGCGACAATAGGAACCCAAATCCAGACTCCCATAGGTCAAATTTGAGTAAAATAGAATTCTCTACAACATGGAACTATCAAATAGCAAAAATATGCAGGTCTGTTAGATCAAAACTCATAAAAATCGAAAATACCACAAAGCTAGACTCACAAGAAATTAACCACGAAAATGAAAAATGCTAAGTACTAAAGTGGGTTAGAAACACATGAGGAAGATAGTGAAATAATAAAAATGGACTTCCTCCAAGAAGCAAGATGCACTTGCCTAAACATTCCTCTCTCAGGTTGGTGGAGAAGTAATAGTAGAGAAGAAGAAGAGTTAATGAGGAGAGAGAAATATTTGGTAGGATATAAATGAAGAGGGTGGTGTTAGGTGAGGTGGGTTCACAACAAAACCGAACCAAGCCTAAATAATCCGAACCGAACCAAGATAAACCAATCAATGAAATTCCAAAACAAATCAAGCAGAAAGACATGCAATACGAGTCTAAGTACGTACGCATATCAAAATACGTAATACGAACCACGGGTATTACATTCTGTCTTTGGAAAAACTATAAATAGAGAGAAATTCTGATCATTTAAAAATCATTCATTCACTTTCATCTCTTTTCTTCTAAAGCTTATGTTTCTTCCAAAGATTTTTCTAAAAATCTTTCATTTTCAAATTCCAAGCCATTTACAATTCTCTAGTCAATTTATCAGTACGGTACGGTCTAGAAGATTTCAGAGAAATTGTAATCAGAGGCTTGATTGAAGAAAGACTCTTCAAAACTAAAGTTGGTCGAGTTTTTCGTATCAAAGCTCGCATCTGTAGAACTTGCAAGGACTTCGTATGAAAACTTACGAGATTTTCCAATAGTGGATTCAACTGAAAGCTAGAGTTCTTCTGACTGGACTAGTCCTCATAAGAAGAAAATTAATATAAATCGTTGTGTTTGCGTTTGCCTTCTGATCTCTTTTCTTTACAGTTATTACTTTGTGATTATTGATATTATTTCTTTGATCTAACTGCTAACAAGTTTTTAACTAGCAATATTTCGCTGTCTACTCTATTCATCCCTCCTCTAGAGTTTTCTGCTTTACGACTTCGTTCCTACAATTATTGTATATTTGATGGTCTAACATCTTGTAACTATGATTACTTGTCTGAGATTGAGACACTAGGCTTGTTCTTGACTATAAGAGACTGTTGGCTTGTAGATAAACTCTCATGCATCTAGACAGTCGTGATCGTATGTCGAGGTGGATTACACTTCTATATACGTAGCTGGCTGTGTCTGTCCCCCGCTCTCCAGTATTCTGGTTTTGGAACGTAAAATGGTTTAAGTGGTGGCCCATGCAGGTCTTGTAAATCAAGATGTATGAGGGTTTTTGTAGTGCTCCATCCCGCTCAGTCAATCGGAGGAATCAAAATGCCGACGGCGTTCGGTCTTAGCCTTGCAACGACTTGCTCGGAGACATCGCTCGGTCGAGGCGACTCCTCGTTCAGGTGGGATAGTTTCGGTGAACTCGCCTCATCTTATCCTTCATATAATAAATCGCATATTTTCAAATTGCACAAGTAGGCTTGATAATAAAAGAGACAAATCCACATAGATAAGGAAATAATTTCGATGGGTCGAATTGAGTTAGAATATGAAAAGGTCCAACGGTCGGCTTAGAGTTGGTGCACGACGTACTTTGAAAATGACACTCGGTCCTTCGTCCTGTGGCTTGGGAGAAGAAAAAAGTTGGTCTCTGCCACAAGATAAGACTTAGCCTAAGTCATAGGCGTCGCCCACATAAATGCTTCATAAAGCATGCACGGTCTCATCGCCCAAGACGTGGCATAGCCTCTGCTCACCCAACGGGTTAAGTTGTATTGTACGACTTGTGGCATAATTCTAGGCACCCAAATAACTTGGTTGTTCAAAGTCGAACGCGTGCACGGCATGTTCCCACGACGCAAGGCTTGACGCGGCCTTTGCTCATAAAGTTGATGCACGATTAAGTTAGGCTAAGTGATCATAGGCGATCGAAGACGTTCTAAGAACTGTCCTATGTTTTCTATGGTTGTCGATATTACTTGGTTTCGCGATCGTAAGGCATGTCATATAGAGTATGACTTGGGCGGTGAGTCGCATAGAGTTCAAGTTTGTTTAAGGCACGATGTCACGGACTTAGTATTTTTAAGGCACGGGCCACGGTTGATATAATTGAGTTGGAAGGAGGGCTTTCAAATAGTCGTTCCTGAGTCAAATGAAATGATAGGGCAAGAAGGAAGAATGCTCGCGACCATGGGTCGTCGAGGCGAGGTCTCAGATGTGAGAAGTTTTGAACTTGGCCCTGAAAGAAATGGTAACACTAGAAGTAGAATGACTGTGTGAGAAGTCAGTTCGAGTCGAGTCTTGCATGGTCAATGGACAACTTGTACAAGGTGAGTCGATGTTTCTCGAACGACGGCCCGGGTGGCCCACGGGACCGTTTCGATGGTAGACATGATAAGCAGTGCTAGATGATCGCACATGTTAGCGCAGAGACTTCGAGCGGAGCTCGCTACTCGCACTGGCAAGTGCGACCGCCTAACTAGCTATGGAGTCCATGATAGCGTTAGGCGCTAGTAACTAGTTCATATATATGAGTCAGCATGGGCTGCGATCCGCGTGTATGCCTTTGGATTGAGTCGAGTATGGTGTTCACTATATCAATGAGTCGAGTCGAATGCGTGCACGATCGGAAGACAATGTTTGGGCCTAAGATTTGGCTGCAACGAAGACACCGTGCTTCGACACAAGATTTAGCGTCAAGTCTTAAGTTGTCGGCATATAAGTTGTATAAGTTGAATTTGAGTCATCTTGAGTTAAGTCAGGAAACGTCGCAAGGCAAAGTCGGTCGAGTGACACTTAGCCACAAGTCTTGATTAGGTCAGTTGGTGATTAAAGTAGCAAGGGCCGCGAGACGGCGATATGGTTAAGTCACACTAAGTTGTGGGGTACGGCACAACAGACTTGTAGCACAGTCACAAGAAAATTGTGTACTATCGTGTAGTCGCGACGTCTCTGATTTTGGGCCGTAAGGCAAACACGACTTGATAGGTTAACGTTGTTGTTGCGAGCACATGATGGCCTAAAAACACAAATTGGGCCAAGACGTCTGTCTTAAAACTGATCCTAAGATAAGAGTAGAAAGACAATCATAAAAGGACTATGTTGCACAAAGTAAATGAACGTGTTGGTTTTGTATGGGTGGGCGATGAGCTCATTCCACCAGTACAGTTGAGTACCGACACCCACACAGTTTTTATGTGCAGGCACAGGTAGAAGCTCGTGGCATGGAGCTCGCTTGGATGCGTCAAGGCACAGAGTTTTTTGGTGATTCGAGCCATGCGGCCGTATGGAGTCAGGACTTATACGGGACATAATGTATGGGCATCGCCTTCCAAAGCATTCGCTGGTTCAAGACATGTATTGAGAGATGAGAGAGAGCTGAATGACTTATAATGTGAGAAGAGTGAGCTTGAGTGGCTTGTAATCTTGGCCTTGTGCCCCCATTGTAATCCTTGTTTCAATATCAATAAAATGATTCTTTTGATTGACTTGTGTTTTGTTCTAAATTCTGCTGGCATATTCAATATCTCTGATTGGGACTTCTGTGCGACGACCCCGTCGCAGCCGCTGTAATCGGCCGTTATGGAACCCGCCTTGCACGAGCGCAATCTAGGCTCGTGCGGCATCACGCCTTAGCGAGGACGATCGCTCCTACGAAAGCAGGGCGTGACATAATGGTATCAGAACACGACTTTATATCCTTGTACTATCAATTGAATTCTTTAACTTTGTTGCTTCCGCAAGTTGATATCGTTGGTGTGCTCTCTCTCAAGTGTCCCACGGAATGTCCATACAATAAGTCTATATAATTTGTAAAATATAGGAAAATAGTTTTTGACAAAAAAAGATGATTCACGTAGCACGGTTGGCTAAGACGGGCTGGGCATATACACCAAAGTTGCGTCAACCATAGAAAAGTCGAGTAGGAATTCGAATTGTGTCGGGCGAGAATGATTTGGTCTTAATTGAGTAAAGTGAGATGACTATCGATTGGTGTCACGACCCGCACCTACTGTGAGGGTACGAGAACGTAACAACGCCCAGACTACGCCACAGTATCGGCGGTAGAACGCTGTCCTAGGTCAACGTACATCTAGCAATATAATACTAAGCAGTAAATGAACTCAATCACAACTAAGGAAGAAGAAAGCACGATAAGATATAGAACTCAAGGAAATACTGAAGATAGAAAAGTCTAAGATAATATCCCAGCAAATATCCAGAGTACATATCTCAGCTACTGAATAAGAAAGAATATATACAACTCAACATCTCTGAACAGAAGTAAAGTCTAGCTAAACAGTCTCAAGACAACATGAAAATAAGATAAGGCCTAACTAAACTAGTCTAGGCAGTGGGGGTGATGTCCTCAGCTAGAGCTGTCCTGTAGAAGGTATCCTCCCAGGCCTCCTCCTCGTCCTCTGTAATATTTTCAACAGGTCCAGTTAGGACAGGAGCGAGTACAATACATCTCAACAAGTCATAACAGGAATGGAAATGTAATCATGCTAGAGAATAAAATACAGGATCTGAAGGAATAGCATAATATAAAAGAGAGACTGTAAGTAAATATCTATGATATATATAAAGAGAGACAGTGCTAGTGATTCAGAGTACTGCATAAACATGTGAATGGCTAAGGACTGATTCATGATTACACTACAGGGAATTGATTCATAATTACACTACTTGGATTTATTCACATGTTCATTTATACTCCCCCATCCCCAATCAATACACAAGGATCCATTCAAGTTACGTTAAGATTCATGATTATACTACGTTGCCCATAAAGGGTGATTCATGAATTGATTCGTGAAGGCTCGATGATCATGAGGGTACATGAGTCACTAGCTGATTTTCGAAGATTCATGATGATAGAAGCATATGATACGTGATGTAAGTGAAACACACATGACAAAAGTATCTGATGCTCCCGAGAGGGATAACATCTCATGAAGGGATCCATATAGTACCAATCCGTGTTACCAACGTGTCAGCATCAAGTAAGATAGTCTAAAACAGGAAATATAATCCTAAACATGATATGAAATGATCAGAGAATGTACTCGCCTCGTATCTGAATGTCTGAAGTAAATGTACTGTCCGAGGAGAGGTGTCTGGCTCCTAATCAGAATAGCACAAGTCACAACAAGTCTAAAATGATAATAAGATGCAAATCAATGCATTCTACATGAATCTAGGTCAATTTAGACCAAAGTCAACTCTTGGTCAACTCTGGTCAACCCTAGAAGTCAAACTAGGTCAACCAAGTCAAACCTAAGTCAAACTAGTCTATTCTAGGTCTAACAAGCCATTCTAGGTCCTAACAAGGCTAAACAGTCTATTCTAGACTCCACACTGACATACCATGCCATAGGGTAAAAGACTAGGCCATGGGCCAATAGGCTAAACCATGGGCTAAAGCAACCAATTTCAATATCTATATCTAAACCAAACACATATATACATATATACAATACATATAAATATATACATATGTACATTAACACACATTCCTATATATAGGAACCTACACACACACACACACATATATATATATATATATATATATATATATATATATATATATATATATAATGAAGGGGGAAACACAAGTGTATGTGTGTGTGTGTGTATTAGTGAGAGAGAGAGAGTGTTAGTGAAACATGTGAGGCAAGAGTGAACATGTGTGTGAGTGAACATGAGGGTTGTGTGTGTAACTTGAGAGTACATGGGTGTGTGGTAGTGAGACATGTGTGTGTGTCCATATAGAAGACAGTGTGTAAACCTGGGACAGTGAGTGTCACTTAGGAATAGGAAATCAGTGAACACAATGTAAATTCTGAAACTGGAAATTAAAGCTCAGGTTATACAATCTTGACAATTCAAAAATAGATGGACATTCATTCTCAGGAAATTGACAGTTACTTGTAAACTCAATCTCAGGTTTTAAAGAACCAAATAACAGTTGTAATGGGAAGAAACAAGGATAATTTAATATGAATCAAAACAGGGAGCTAACATGGTGTATCCTGGAAAACACATTGACAGATTACATTGAATCAAAATCAGTTGAAGGTTAACTCTTCAACAATTCCAACTCCAATTCGAATCAGGAATGAAAGCAACAAATACCAATATGAGAGTTCACATTAAAAACTCCTTCTAGTTCAGTTTACATACTTGTGTGTGCCTACATGGTAAGTTCTCAGATATTCAAGTGAACCCATGTTCAGTTTATTAACAGGGGGGTGTATCTGTCTGTGTACATTAAAACTATATGTGAGTTATGTGTGAACCTATGAGTGAACTGTGAAGGGAATAAGAGGGTGTGTGTGTGAGTTATGAAAGGGAACAACATGGTGTCAGTTTCAGGAAAATAGTAAGGGAACACCATTCCCTGTGTGTGTGTATAGACATACAAATAGTGTGTTCAGTTTTCAGAACTGTGACAATGTTCACATGATGAAGAATTTCAGGAATGTAACAGGAGTACCTAGCTATGGTTTACATCAATGCATACAAGTGATTCTCAGGAATTTCATCTACTGTATCAACATGCTTTTTAGAAAAAAGAAAAGAAAATCAGCTCATTGATTCTCAGTGAATCATAGTTCAGGTTCTACAGTAAAACATCTCAGTTTTTACCTCAATTCATGACAGTTTAATAGAACATGTAGGAGTGAACCCACATTATCTAAGGTTTTAATTTCAGACTTTTGAAAAACAGTTCAAAAACCATTCCATTTCAAAATCCAGTTCACAACAACCTATTCTAATATGAAAAAAATACCAACTTAACAGTGTAAATCAATGCAGCATAGAAATCAGTTATCAACTAATAAAATTCTCAGGTTTTTGGAATGGAAGGGAAACCAAATTCAGGACTGAGATGAGTCTCAGTTCATTGACATATTTGAACTCCCCAAGCATCAGCCATTACAATGAAATCAAACACAAAGTCCAATTCTCATTCGCAAGCCATAGAGCCTAATCGAATTGGAATATTACATTAATATGAATCAACAAATATGTGGGGGTGATCTCACAAGGGAAAACATCAAAAGAATAGGATTAAAAGTTTAGAAAAAATCTGGAAATTATGGTATCACACATCAAAACTTAACCAACATGTAAATTAGTTCTAACCTATATCCTACACTATATTTAGGATCTAATTAATAATTAAAACACAATTTAAAAACATTTAAAACTATAAACAAAACAGGGAAACAAAATAGTGCACTGGTACGCACAGCGCGTGCCCCGTGCTCGCGTGATATTGTGTCCGACACGACACAAGGGGTCGTGAAACTCGACACACATGGTGTCAGTGGTCGCCCCAAGGGGTGTGTCAAGTATCACGTGTCGAAGTGTCGTGTGTTGCTCGCAAACCGCACCGAGCATCAGGGGAGCTACAGTGCCCGCGTGCGCGTGTGCACGACCGTGTGTACACGTGTCCGTGCAGCCTAGACACGACACTAAGACACCACAAAAATTACAGAAACGTGTAAGCGAGACCTAAAACTAACTTCCTATTCAAACATAATCTCAAAAATCACACGAAATGCCCATTGGGGCATTTCATCAAACACTTAGAACTGTGCACTGATACGTGTCCTGTTTGGACACGAAAGGACACGAAATCTAGGTCTAGGCATACCTACAGGACCAGGACACTTAGGGCTAGGTCTACATGCAAAGAAACTAGAATTTTAATGGGTGGATTAGGATTTTACCTATGGTATTCTCCAACACAAAAAGTCTCTTCCAAGGAGTTCTTCAAAGCCACCCAAAATCCCCAAATTGATGCAAATCTGAGATTTGACTCCACCAACAGCAAAAGAACATTGATTAGATCATAATGGAAGAAATCTCACTCAAAAAGGATTCCTATTGATTAAACTATGAAGGAATTTAATGGAGGCTTACCTATTTCCTTAAGAAATGAAGAACTACTAAAGAAGGAGGCACAAATCCCCATAGAGACATTATATAGGCAAGGGGGGTCTCTTGGCTGGTCATAATAGTTAGGGTTAGGGTGTTTAGGTTTTATCCTATGGCTAGGATTGAATCAAGGAAAATAGATGGCCTAGAACAAAGGGTTCTATCCTAGTTCCTTGCAAATCACTTAACCATAACTAAACTTGACTTAACCCCTTAGCCAACCCATCTAATTCTCAAAGTGGCTCACTAAGTTAGTTATGACCCATCTAGGTTAGGTCCAATCTAGGTTAGGCTAATCTAAACCACATGGAGATTAATCAAATAATATTAAATTACACCATTCAAATAAATTATTTTAAATTCCTAATAAAATATATTAAATTCAAATAATTCAAAAATGACAAAAATACCCTCAAACTTAAAAATGATAAATAAAATATCCTAATCACATGGCTAGGCTCTAGGGTAGACAGTCTCTACGGTTCACTAGCAAAACAACTAAAATCTTAAGTCATGAATTTAAATAGTTTAAAAATAATTAAAAATCGCTAACAATCATAATATGAAATAAATATCATTAAATAATAATTATAATTACAAAATTTCAAAATTCTCCTCTTCTGGAAAACTGGGTGTTACAATCCTACCCACCTTATAAAAATTTCGTCCTCGAAATTAAGATAATAGCACCCTTTCTAGGTTAAACCCCCAGCAATCATAGTCTCAGAAATCTATCTTAAATCGTACAGTTGGAAAGTGTAACCTATGGGGTCATGGCATGCAATATCAGTCTGTGGTCTCTTCTAGTTATACCAACCATGCTACAGTACTAGGCAATCACAAGGTATCAAAACATAAAAGCAAGGGATGCATCAAAATTCATAAAAGGAAAACTAAGGTTAGGTCAAAACTCACCTCCAGCTAGGTCTGAGAACCAGAACTCCCTCCTGGAAGCAGGGCCCTGGTTGGGGCAGGTATAGCAGGGCAGTGCTGCACCCAGTATCCAGCTGAACCACAGATTAGGCACAATCCTAGTCTTTTTCTACAGTTGTTCCACTTGTGTCCAGACTTCTTGCAGTAGGCACAGATAGGCTCTGGCTCAGCTGGCCTCTGCTGGACAGGAGACTGGGCTGGGTATGATGATATAGGCTGGATAAATGGGTACTCCTCAAACTCTGGGTAGGACTGGGTGCTGCTCTTCGCCCTCTTGGAGCTAGGCTCTCCTCCTAGAAGCACAGAGTCCCGCAGACGTAGCAACCTCTGGATTTGCTCCCGCATGGCCTCCTCATGATCTCTCTGTGACTCCAGCAACCTTTCTTGGAAAAATAAAAACACCTGGGCTGCGTCAAGTAGCAAACCTCCGGGTGGTACAGTATGGAGTACAGAGGGTAGGGAAGGGCTCTCGGTCTCAGGCAAATTCGCAGCTCTCTCCTGAACGACAGGAGATGAATGAAGACTCTCTGGCGAGGCTACCACCATCTCCTCAATGGCAGGAGGTGCCACCACCCCCTGATCAGATAGAGGGATAACTATCTCCTGAACAGTAGGAGGTGGAGGCACACTTTCAGTAGCTGCAGCTGCTCTCAGGCGACGGGCTCGGGTCATGGGTGCCATACTGAAAGAAAAGAAAAGAAAAATAAATCAATCATCAAGGCTGAAAAAAACTAGTGAATATAAACAAAGGAGAATCAGCTACAAGAATCACTATTTAAAGCCAGGCTATACTATCATTCCTAAGACAAGGGCCTACTCACAAGTCATCAAATCGTCACACTAAGAAAGAACTACATATGCATAAGCTCTATAAAGCTAAAATATCTCTACTCCTAAATTATTTGATGATGGAAACAATTTATAATAACTGGAATGAAGATAGAGACGATATATTTAAGAACCTTTCCAAGATACAATCTGATAATCATATGCGTCTGTCCAAAAATCATGATACTCAGAATCCCCGCCACGCTAGTAAGCAAGGCTGCTATAAACGGTAGAGTCCATAACAGGGGCATGTACCTCTATAATCATGTCGTCTGGAATTCTCGCTACGCCGACTAGTATAGCTGCGAGAAATTCTAAATCTCATAACCAAGATGCGTACATCCGAAGTCAGGTCTCCATGTTTCTGCCACGCCAGCTAATATAGCTGCGATAAACTCTAGGTTCTATAACCAAGTAGACGTTTTACCATCCATGTATTCCCGTCGACATATGTTATCAGAAAAATATCGTAACTCAGGCCATAAAAATTCATCTCGATAGGAAAATCAAATCAACAACGATCCAACAAAATCAAATTCAATAATCAAGGAGTGAGAGCAACAAAGCAAGGGAAATGATTTAAATTGAAGTTTAAATAAGATTCTCAAGGGTCGTCCCATGAATCTTTCAAGGAATCCTAACTGTGATTGAGTACCTTCAAAATATATATCCAAATCCTACTGCAGGCTGTAGTGATACTCTAGTTCGAATACCACTACATAAACTCGACCTGCATGGGCCACCACTAAAAACGTGTCACGATCCGCACCTACTGTGAGGGTACGAGAACGTAACAACGCCCAGCCTACGCCGCAGTGTCGGCGGTAGAACGCTGTCCTAGGTCAACGTACATCTAGCAATATAATACTAAGCAGTAAATGAACTTAATCACAACTAAGGAAGAAGAAAGCACGATAAGATATAGAACTCAAGGAAATACTGAAGATAGAAAAGTCTAAGATAATATCCCAGCAAATATCCAGAGTACATATCTCAGCTACTGAATAAGAAAGAATATATACAACTCAACATCTCTGAACAGAAGTAAAGTCTAGCTAAACAGTCTCAAGACAACATGAAAATAAGATAAGGCCTAACTAAACTAGTCTAGGCAGTGGGGGTGATGTCCTCAGCTAGAGCTGTCCCGTAGAAGGTATCCTCCCAGGCCTCCTCATCGTCCTCTGTAATATTTTTAACAGGTCCAATCAGGACAGGAGCGAGTACAATACATCTCAATAAGTTATAACAGAAAAGGAAATGTAATCATGCTAGAGAATAAAATACAGGATCTGAAGGAATAGCATAATGTAAAAGAGAGACTGTAAGTAAATATCTATGATATATATAAAGAGAGACAGTGCTAGTGATTCAGAGTACTGCATAAACATGTGAATGGCTAAGGACTAATTCATGATTACACTACAGGGAATTGATTCATGATTACACTACTTGGATTTATTTACATGTTCATTTATACTCCCCCATCCCCAATCAATACACAAGGATCCATTCAAGTTACGTTAAGATTCATGATTATACTACGTTGCCCATAAAGGGTGATTCATGAATTGATTCGTGAAGGCTCGGTGATCATGAGGGTACATGAGTCACTAGCTAATTTTTGAAGATTCATGATGATAGAAGCATATGATACGTGATGTAAGTGAAACACACATGACAAAAGTATCTGATGCTCCCGAGAGGGATAACATCTCATGAAGGGATCCATATAGTACCAATCCGTGTTACCAACGTGTCAGCATCAAGTAAGATAGTCTAAAGCAAGAAATATAATCCTAAACATGATATGAAATGATCAGAGAATGTACTCGCCTCGTATCTGAATGTCTGAAGTAAATATACTGTCCAAGGAGAGGTGTCTGGCTCCTAATCAGAACAGCACAAGTCACAACAAGTCTAAAATGATAATAAGATGCAAATCAATGCATTCTACATGAATCTAGGTCAATTTAGACCAAAGTCAACTCTTGGTCAACTCTGGTTAACTCTGGTCAACCCTAGAAGTCAAACTAGGTCAACCAAGTCAAACCTAAGTCAAACTAGTCTATTCTAGGTCTAACAAACCATTCTAGGTCCTAACAAGGCTAAACAGTCTACTCTAGACTCTACACTGACATACCATGCCATAGGCTAAAAGACTAGGCCATGGGCCAATAGGCTAAACCATGGGCTAAAGCAACCAAATTCAATATCTATATCTAAGCCAAACACATATATACATATATACAATACATATAAATATATACATATGTACATTAACACACATTCCTATATATAGGAACCTACACATATATATATACATATATAAAAAGAGTGAAGGGGGAAACACAAGTGTATGTGTGTGTGTGTATTAGTGAGAGAGAGAGTGTTAGTGAAATATGTGAGGCAAGAGTGAACATGTGTGTGAGTGAACATGAGGGTTGTATGTGTAACTTGAGAGTACATGGGTGTGTGGTAGTGAGACATGTGTGTGTGTCCATATAGAAGACAGTGTGTAAACCTGGGACAGTGAGTGTCACTTAGGAATAGGAAATCAGTGAACACAATGTAAATTCTGAAACTGGAAATTAAAGCTCAGGTTATACAATCTTGACAATTCAAAAAGAGATGGACATTCATTCTCAGGAAATTGACAGTTACTTGTAAACTCAACCTCAGGCTTTAAAGAACCAAATAACAGTTGTAATGGGAAGAAACAAGGATAATTTAATATGAATCAAAACAGGGAGCTAACATGATGTATCCTGGAAAACACATTGACAGATTACATTGAATCAAAATCAGTTGAAGGTTAACTCTTCAACAATTCCAACTCCAATTCGAATCAGGAATGAAAGCAACAAATACCAATATGAGAGTTCACATTAAAAACTCCTTCTAGTTCGGTTTACATACTTGTGTGTGCCTACATGGTAAGTTCTCAGATATTCAAGTGAACCCATGTTCAGTTTATTAACAGGGGGGTGTATGTGTCTGTGTACATTAAAACTGTGTGTGAGTTATGTGTGAACCTATGAGTAAACTATGAGGGGAATAAGAGGGTGTGTGTGTGAGTTATGAAAGGGAACAACATGGTGTCAGTTTCAGAAAAATAGGAAGGGAACACCATTCCCTGTGTGTGTATAGACATACAAATAGTGTGTTCAGTTTTCAGAACTGTGACAATGTTCACATGATAAAGAATTTCAGGAATGTAACAGGAGTACCTAGCTATGGTTTACATCAATGCATACAAGTGATTCTCAGGAATTTCATCTACTGTATCAACATGCTTTTTAGAAAAAAGAAAAGGAAATCAGCTCATTGATTCTCAGTGAATCATAGTTCAGGTTCTACAGTAAAATATCTCAGTTTTTACCTCAATTCATGAAAGTTTAATAGAACATGTAGGAATGAACCCACATTATCTCAGGTTTTAATTTCAGACTTTTGAAAAACAATTCAAAAACTATTCCATTTCAAAATCCAGTTCACAACAACCTATTCTAATATAAAAAAAACACCAACTTAACAGTGTAAATCAATGTAGCATAGAAATCAGTTATTAACTAATAAAATTCTCAGGTTTTTGGAATGGAAGGGAAACCAAATTCAGGACTGAGATGAGTCTCAGTTCATTGACATATTTGAACTCCCCAAGCATCAGCCATTACATTGAAATCAAACACAAAGTCCAATTCTCATTCGCAAGCCATAGAGCCTAATCGAATTGGAATATTACATTAATATGAATCAATAAATATATGGGGGTGATCTCACAAGGGAAAATATCAAAAGAATAGGATTAAAAGTTTAGGAAAAATCTGGAAATTAAGGTATCAGTCTTGCGTATCAATTGAACCTGAGATTAACCCAATTCGAATCAAAACCCACATCAAAACTTAACCAACATGTAAATTAGTTCTAACCTATATCTTATACTATATTTAGGATCTAATTAATAATTAAAACACAATTTAAAAACATTTAAAACTGTAAACAAAACAGGAAAACAAAATAGTGCACTGGTACGCACAGCGCGTGCCCCGTGCTCGTGTGATATTGTGTCCGACACGACACAAGGGGTCGTGAAACTCGACACACATGGTGTCAGTGGTCGCCCCAAGGGGTGTGTCAAGTATCACGTGTCGAAGTGTCGTGTTGCTCGCAAACTGCCCCGAGCATCAGGGGAGCTACAGTTCCCGCGCGCGCGTGTGCACGACCGTGTGTACACGTGTCCGTGCAGCCTAGACACGACACTAAGACACCCCAAAAATTACAGAAACGTGTAAGCAAGACCTAAAACTAACTTCCTATTCAAACATAATCTCAAAAATCATACGAAATGCCCATTGGGGCATTTCATCAAACACTTAGAACTGTGCACTGATACGTGTCCTGTTTGGACACGAAAGGACACGAAATCTAGGTCTAGGCATACCTACAGGACCAGGACACTTAGGGCTAGATCTACATGCAAAGAAACTAGAATTTTAATGGGTGGATTAGGATTTTACCTATGGTGTTCTCCAACACAAAAAGTCTCTTCCAAGGAGTTCTTCAAAGCCACCGAAAATCCCCAAATTGATACAAATCTGAGATTTAACTCCACCAACAGCAAAAGAACATTGATTAGATCATAATGGAAGAAATCTCACTCAAAAAGGAGTCCTATTGATTAAACTAGGAAGGAATTTAATGGAGGCTTACCTATTTCCTTAAGAAATGAAGAACTACTAAAGAAGGAGGCACAAATTCCCATAAAGACATTATATAGGCAAGGGGGGTCTCTTGGCTGGTCATAATAGTTAGGGTTAGGGTTTTTAGGTTTCATCCTATGGCTAGGATTGAATCAAGGGAAATAGATGGCCTAGAACAAAGGGTTCTATCCTAGTTCCTTGCAAATCACTTAACCATAACTAAACTTGACTTAACCCCTTAGCCAACCCATCTAATTCTCAAAGTGGCTCACTAAGTTAGTTATGACCCATCTAGGTTAGGTCCAATCTAGGTTAGGCTAATCTAAACCACATGGAGATTAATCAAATAATATTAAATCACACCATTCAAATAAATTATTTTAAATTCCTAACAAAATATATTAAATTCAAATAATTCAAAAATGACAAAAATACCCTCAAACTTAAAAATGATAAATGAAATATCCTAATCACATGGCTAGATTCTAGGGTAGACAGTCTCTACGGTTCACTAGCAAAACACCTAAAATCTTAAGTCATGAATTTAAATAGTTTAAAAATAATTAAAAATCACTAACAATCATAATATGAAATAAATATCATTAAATAATAATTATAATTACAAAATTTTAAAATTCCCCTCTTCTGGAAAACTAGGTGTTATAATAGGGGTGCTATCGAGCGACAATAACGTTGATGCGATATAGATGAGTATGCTTGGAATTCGAGGAATGATTCGAACGAAAATTTTGAAAAAGTTGATTGTGAATCGAATGATAAGTTGAGGATTTGTTCAATGACTTCATCCCTGAGTGGTGTATGCGATAGCCTCAGGGATGTCGATCGATCGATTGAGGATATGGGGTATCAATGAGTATATCAACAAGCGTCGCGTGTATACAAAGTCGTAGATTGAGTATTGTTGAATAAGTAGTAGTCTTGAAGATTTTGACGAGTCGATTTAAACGAATTAGAGATGACGCGCACGGGATAGTGATTGCGCGAGTATAAAATACAAAATGATTGAGTAGATAAAATCTAATCGAGGAAAAAGTTAGGGTGTACGAATGGATGACTTGATCGAGAAAATTGATACAAATCGTATACGAAAAGTTAGCACAACAGGAAGATAGCGTGCATAAAAAGTTTGATTCAAATGTTTGAAAATGACTCTGAGGATTGTAATGGATGTTGCTCAATGATTTGAGTTAGCAAAGAATGATGTAATTTGAAGAAAAAAGTTGCTCGATGACTTAAGATAGACGGATGAACAATACGCGAATTTGGGTTTGAGAAAATTGATGTTGTGAATGATTCGAGGGATAATGATCGAACTTGAATTTGAATGTCGAGGAGATTATCCAGTCGGACGATAGCATCATTCGTACGACTCGAAATTCGTTACAAAGAAAGATCACCAGGTTACGCATATCATCGATGGTATTGAGGCGTATCAAAGATCGATATGCGATAACTCGGGGGACACTCTAATTCGAGGAATGGCAATCGTGCAAGTGTTATTTTTCGGACGGATGTTATACTTAGGATTTTGATTGAAATAAATTTGGATAAAAAACAGAAGTGTCTTGATGGTTACGTAGATAACCACAACGTCTACATTCTTGTCTTGAGCGAGCGCAACTCTAGTTCGCACATGCGTCGCGTCGGATTTTGGGCGATCATTCCGTGTGAGCACTGACATGGTGATTCATGTCGCAGGAATGATCGAACTCGAAAAATTAGGATGCGACAACTTTGATTGTCTCAACTTGTTGGTTTGATACGAAGGAAAGTTCGAGGATGTTTGGACTTGTGACTGATGATTGAGTAAACTTGAGGATTGAATAGATCCAATCTACGTATTGAGAATGAACTAGTCTAGATAAAATAAGAGTTATGTCCCGATGAGGATGATTATCCTGCGGAAGCGTGCATGGTGATTCATGTCCACCGTGGAAAATTTGACTCGCATGAGATCGGGGCGCAACATATTTTTAAGCTAGATTACCTTATGATCGAATACGTAAATTGTGATGAACGACTTAGGAAATGTGAAATGTGAATTATGGTTTAGTGATGAATCGTGTCGTAGCGTGCTTGACTTGGAAGGATTGATAAGTGGATGCCAAACATATTCGAAGAGAGACTATGCGAAATGGCTTGTTGGACGAACGATATTGATATGTCGAAGATTTGGTTGAGTGAACTTATCGTAGGATGGCTTTGCTGAATGACTCGGACCCCGTGCGATGAATGTCGGGATGTGTGTAGGAAATCTATGCTCGAAAAGGAAGTCCTTACGACTTCTATACTCTAAACCCTATACAAACTATTTACATCTGTTGTAATTTCCAAAATATTATACAACAGACAAAAAATTTCCCTCTACACCTCCACATCATATCTTTCTATATATACATATATCTGCTGATCCGTGAAAATATTGTGCAGCAGACAAAAAAACTACCCTATTTCTCAGTTATCCTGACTAACCCCTAGTCAGCTTCAGGTAAGTGATCTCCAAAATCTTATCGTAGGGGTTGATCTCTTCCAACTCACTTATGGTCCCATCATACCCATAAGTAAAGGGAGATGGACCATCCTTCGCAAGGAAGAATATAAGATGTAATTCCTTTTCATAATAAACTTTTGCTCCATCTTTAATGTCCCGAATCTTGGGACGCAGGCGATGGAAATATACTCTGAATACTGGAAGTTCTGCATCGTCACCACTAGCCAAGCTTTCCGGGCGAATTGCTCATAACCGTAGGAAGTTCGGTCATTCCCGTCCCAATAAATTCTTGGCATAAATCGAGCCATGACCTATACCTAAAAATTCTCGAATTAGAAATCTATGACAAGAAACAATGCATCATCAATGTTTAAATAAAGTTTAATCAAGATTCATATCCCAAATCCTTGCAAAATCCTCGATTCTTTGATTAGGAATTCAATCTTCAATTTAAATATTTCTGTCCTAGGGTAGTTCAAGTAAGTCCTTTGAATATCTAATATCTAACAATACAATCTTCTAAACCTATACACTATCCTTAAAGACTAGACCTGCATGGGCCACCAACCAAAAGAGAAGTGTCACGCCCCGATTCCCAGGATGACCCGAGGCACGTGATACTTCTCCCTAGGCTACGCAACTGTACAATGAGTACCGAATTGTACCCTGCGATTGTCGCCTGTAAGGTCCGGGATAGGCATAGATATAAGACATAATCAACAGAAAATTCCATAAATTTATATTGCATTCATTGTCCATAAAGTTACATCTTGATCAAGATTCATCAAAACATAATTATACATATTCGATTCATTGTTCTTCAAACACATAATTTACATAACCGAGAAAGTTCTCAAATAAAAGCTACAATCCATCAGTTCCTCGTCATTCATATAGTTGGTTCTCGGTGTACTCCAGATCTCCATCCTGATCTTCAACAATCCCTAGTGCACAAAACTAGGTCGTCAATACGACGAGCAAGCCCTCAGTCAAAGGAGGAAGTATGATTACGTAATGATAAGACAAGTGAAAATAAGATATAGTATCTAGGGCAATTAAAAACTCATACCTTGTAATATCAGTCAAGAAGTAAATAATTCTTAGATTAATGTCGCAAAGGACACGACAAGATCTTTCTAGACCTAAATGAAATTTAGAGAAACTTTCTGGATCACACACACTCGTCTAGCATCTCAACAATAACCCTATTTGCCCGGAATCAGGCTCGTACAAAACGGGTTGGTGCTTAGATTCTCCAGCCATCTGTACTATCACATATTGATGTGATTACAAGCAAGATAACATCAAGAGTGGTTTCTGAATCATCTGGGTCGAGTCATCGCATCATGTGTTATAACAAGAAGTTTGTATGACTTGAACTTTTCGAAGAATATCAAACCCATTCATTAGAGAGCTGAGCTGAACTCAGGGCCTTGATATCTAATGAATTAATAAGTATTCTGAGCAAAAAACTCAGGGTAATGTGCAAAAGGATAGCTGAGCTGAAACTCAGGGCCTGGATGTCCAATTGCGATCAAGAAAGTAAGCTAAGCCTCACCCCGGATATTCGTGCGGCCGCACGAATACCGTATCAGGGATTGATCAGTATGAAAATGAAAATTATATTGCAAAGAAGTCAGCCGAGTGTGATCCAACGGTTTCTCTCCCGAACCCCATGCAACCTATTCTAGACATTCAGACTTCCGAGAAACTATCTCCCAAACGGGAGTCCTAGAAGTCAAGTCGCATTCAAGTAATAGTTTGACCTTTCCGAAACTAATGTAGTCTAAGAGGGTGTTTGGAACCAAGACAAAATTTCAAGGTATCTAATTGGACATTGATTTCCAAGAATCCTCCCGATGTTGTAGATCGGAAATGGATGGTTCCAAGAACCTAAAACTTAAGTCAAAAGTAAAGAGTCTGAAATCTCGAAAAAGGGCCATCTCTAGAAATTCTTAAAAATTTCGGCAGAGTCTCCTTTGTATTTACTGACCCGAAAATATTCCAGAAACATATAAATACAAAGAATAATAAATGGACACTCCGACCCCTTCGGTGGAGCAACCCTCAACACCGGCAACACGCAAATATAAAACTGGATACGCCGACCCCCTCGGTGGAGCAACTCTCAACACCGACCTCACAATACAATAAAGTTATGCAAAATAATAAAGCTTTCTTACCGTAGTAAGCAAGTAAGCATGTTTTTAATTCTTGGTTTTGCAAGTGCTTTATCTAAATGTTATTCAAGTCAAAACAATATGGATATTAGTAACATAACGATGCCAAGATACTATTATTTGCTATAACCACCTTAGCTTCTTTTAGAGATACAACAGAAGGTTTAATGTTGAAAACTATAAATATAGGGTTATGCTAACATGTAGGTGCCCATAACCATCGACTTTAACTAGTAAATCATACTAACACGTGATCATTGAGTAAAATAAAATTTTGGACAGATTTAAGGTAGCAAGTTCATTTGCTAATAATCATCCTAAAAATTATCACAAGTAGACACAATTCATGAAAAATATAATAATCCATATATGTTGAATCTCATTGGAGTAAAAAGGCTAATGTTCTAAGTTGTAAGGAGACTTATAAGTTGAGTTCTATAAATATGTCAAAGTGTTAATATACTTGTGTATGTGTATGACAAGAAGTATATATGTGCTAAGAGTATCTATGTGTATACCCATATACATGTACGTAGGTCTCATGCTTAAAGATTAATCCACGGATAATATCTATATGTATATATATACATACACACAAGCTTTGAAATGCAAAAGTCTATACATGGATCTCTACCAATTCTTAGGTTCATAAGCACGTTATACATCTTATGGTTGGATTTTGTCAATAGTAATAAAAATTTCAGAATTAAAATGATCCTTATATTTCAAGAAGATTAAGAAAAACCTAATTTAAACAAATTCTCAAATAGAGAAGGTTACATATAATTTGTCTATATATATATATATATATATATATATATATATATATATATATATATATATATATATATATATATATATATCAAGTGTATCTATGTATGCATTCATACATTTGGTTATGTTTCATGCATAAATATCATTCCAAGGAAAAATCTATCTCTGCCTCTTTCTATATATATATATATATATATATATATATATATATATATATATATATATATATATATATATATATATATATACATACGAATACAATAATATAATAGCACATCACATTGCCTAATGGTTGAATTTTTCCATAGTTATGAGAAATTCAGAATATAAACATACTTGTATTTAACATACAAATTCAAGAATATATGACAATTGTTATGGAACAATTCAAGAGAAAGGAGGAGAGAGGGCTTGCCTTGAGTTCTTAGAGTGTGCTTCCTAGAGGAAAGTTCTTCCTAAAGCTCCAATTCAGAACCTAGGGCACAAATTTAAGAATTGGGATTAATCACAAAACCGAGAAATATTTATCAAAGAAATTGAAGAGGAAAGAGGGAAGAAAATTGGAAGAAATGAAGAGAAAGAAGAATAAGAAGATGAAGAGGGGGGAGGGGTCGGCCGGTGGCCGACCAGGCGACGGCGCCGGCGCCGGCGCAGCAGCCGCTGCGGTAGCAGCAAATGCAGTAGCAGCAGCGGTAGCAGCCACACTAGCAGAACAACCATAATAGGAGGGGGAAGAAAGGAAGGAGAAGAAGAAGAGAATGGGAAGGAGAAGCATGAGAAAATCTTACCTGGAGGAAGAAAGGAAAGAGAATGAATTTTCTCTTTCATTCCAATTCATTTTAAAAGAATTGAATGAATAAAAAGGGAAAATACTAAAATACCCTTAGAGAATTGTCATGAGGCATGAATGTCATTTGGCACTACCATGCATGTATGCCACATAATCCTCTATGTAAGAATACAAAATAAATTTTGCATGAGGGGCATTTTGAAAGAAAATTAATTTTATTTATTTACACTATATATTTTTTGAGAAATAATATAGAAAATAATTTTGAAAGGCTGAAAATAAATTAAAATACATAAAAATAAAAATAATAAAATAAAAGAAAATTAAGGTTATGACACCTATACTAGACAGTACAGACAGCCATGGATAGAGTTGGTTATCAAGGTAACAGTGCAGCCAACAATTTCAAGCGCCTGAACCCTCCCTTCTTTAACGGTAGCGAGGACGCGAATGTAGCTGATGCCTGACTCCAGGACATCAAGATTATCTTGGAAGCAGCCAAGACTCCAGAGGAAAAGAAGGCGATTGTAGTGTGCCTATATTTATTGGACTTAGCCCACACCTGGTGGGCGATGTAGCAGTTGGATTGGCAACGCCTGTCCCATGGAAGATATTCAGTGACAAGTTTCAGATCAAGTACTTTGATGCAGTAGCTCGATATGATCTGCAGATGAGATTCGCCAATTTAAAACAGATGAGCAGTACAGTTGATGGATATATGGTTGAGTTTTTTAGGCTTAGTCGGTTTGCTCCTACCTTGGTGGCGACCGAATTGGACCGAGCCTATCGATTCCAGTAGGGACTCCACCTGGAGATTATTCTAGCGGTGGAGCAGTTCGAGCATTAGACTTTTGATGCTGTCTTGAGGGCAGCTAGGAGGCACGAGTATACCTCGCAGAGGATCGTGGACCGAACCGGAAGCAGGAAGAGGTCCCATGGGCAGATGAGTCTATCATCAACACCAGCCCCGGCAGCTAGGGCTTTGTAGATTGGATTTCCCCGAAGGGTGAATTCAGTTACGTCGGTTCAGCATTCAACACCGACGTACCCTCAGCAATAGAAGCGGAGGTAGTCTTTCGCAATGGGCTACACTCATTGTGGGAAGCCAGGACATGTTGTTTCGGAGTATCGCAGAGCACAGGGGTTATGCTTGGCTTTTGGGGCACCGGACCACAAGATAGGGGCCTGTCCGAATAGAGCCAGTTCATCATAGTCGAACCTAAATAGTCCCTCGGTTAGGGGACCAATCCCAGCACCAGCACCAGTACAGCGGCAGCAGTATCAGCCTCCGAGGCCATTGTCCCCTCAGACATAAGCATTCCAGCAGCAGAGACCCTAATAGTATGCCCAGACCCAAGCTCAAATGCAAAACTGATAGATAGGTTTCCAGCAGAGGGGACCAGCACCTAGAGGGCAAGGTCAGGCTATGGTTCTGACCATGGAGGAAGAGTTAGCTTCAGGTAAGGTGGTGGCAGGTACCATTCTCGTCAACTCTTTTCCAGCATTAGTATTATTTGATTCGGGTACATCGTATTCATTTATGTCTGCACGATTCGCAACACGAGTAGGACTGAAGCCCGAGTCATTATCAATAAGGCTCAATATACATACTGGTAATGGTCTTGTAGGAGTATATAGAGTCTTTTTCTTATGTAGAATCATAGTTAGCGGTAGAGAGTTTTCCGCTAGATTGATAGAATTTTCGATGGTCGACTATAATGTGGTCCTAGGAATGGATTGGTTGAGGGAGCAATACACAAGAATAGACTGTCACCTCGGCAAGATTATTTTTGGCATCCCTGGCATAAAAGAGTTTTCATTCTCTAGGGGCGAAGTAGAACCTTATCCCCTAGTCTTGCGGATGGCAGTATCAGAGACAGTTCAGTGTCCCAGAATAATAGAAGAGTTTTCTGACGTATTTCCCGAAGAACTTCCAGGTATGTCTCCAAAGAGAGATAGACTTCACCATTGATTTGCTTCCAGGGATGGCACTGGTATCAGAGAGAGTCTATAGGATGGCACCTTCAGAGTTAGAGATTTTGTACAAGATGATTGAAGAACTCAGAACCAAGGGATTCATTCGTGCTAGCGGATCGCTTGGGGAGCCCCAGTATTTTTTGTGAAAAAGAAGGATGGTACATCAAGATTATGTGTTGATTATCGTACCTTAAACTCAATAACAATCAAGAATAGATATCCTCTACCAAGGATAGATGACTTATTTGACCAGCTCAAGGGAGCGACAGTATTCTCGAAGATTGACTTGCGATCAGGGTACCATCAGAT
The DNA here is from genome assembly GCA_029216955.1 of Iris pallida. Taxonomy (NCBI): domain Eukaryota; kingdom Viridiplantae; phylum Streptophyta; class Magnoliopsida; order Asparagales; family Iridaceae; genus Iris; species Iris pallida. The sequence continues at coordinate 3,857,602 of JANAVB010043419.1, read as the reverse complement.
TAGAGTTAGAGAGCAAGACATCCAGAAGACAGCATTCAGATCAAGAAATGGGTATTGGGAGTTCCTTGTTATGTCATTTGGAGCGACCAATGTACCAGCCGTATTCATGGACCTCATGAATCGTATCTTCATGCCTTATTTGGATTAGTTTGTGATAGTATTTATAGATAACATCTTGGTCTATAGCAAGAGTGAAGCAGAGCATGAGCAGCATTTCCGAGTGGTCCTTCAGATTCTCAGAGAGCACCAGTTGTACGCGAAGTTTAGTAAGTGCAAGTTTTGGCTTGACCGTATATCGTACTTGGGTCACATCATCACCAGAGATGGAGTGGAAGTAGACCTCCAGAAGATAGTGGCTATAAAGACATGGCTAGTCCCCATCACTGAAGTTCATAGTTTCCTTGGATTAGCCGTTACTATCGACGTTTCGTATCATATTTTGCCCGGATTTAAGCGCCTATAACGCAGTTGACCCGCAAGGATGTGCAATTTGCTTGGACAGTAGAGTGCCAGAGTTCCTTTGAGAAGTTAAAGCAGAGATTGATGACGGCCCCCATTCTCATTCTTCCAGATGGGATTGGAGGATTTTCAGTTTATTGTGACTCTTCCGGCAGAGGATTGGGATGCGTTTTGATGCAGCATGGTAAGGTAGTCGCTTATGCATCATGACAGCTTTGTAACCATAAGAGGAATTATCCTACCCATGACTTGGAGTTAGCAGCAGTAGTTTTTCAATTGAAGCTTTGGAGACATTATTTATATGGAGATCGGGTGGAGATCTTCACCGACCATAAGAGTCTGAAGTATGTATTTACCTAGAAGGATCTCAATATGCGTCAGCGAAGATGGCTAGAGCTACTTGTGGATTATGACATCAACCTGCAGTACCATCCCGGAAAGGCCAACGTAGTTGCAGATGCGTTGAGTAGAAGAGCCGGAGTTTATTTTCTAACAGTGCAACCAAAATTGTTAGCCGATCTTCAGAAGATGGAGATTGAGGTAGTTCTCCCCACTAATGTGGCACTGATAGCCAGCATGCAAGTTTAGTTCAGTATAGTTGAGAGGATCAGGACAGCTCAGGCAACAGATTCTAAGCTTCAGTGGCTCAGAGCAGAGTGTGAAGCGGGACGAAGACCAGAGTTATGTATTCATGAAGATGGTACTATCTGACATGGGAGGCGTCTTTGTGTACCCAGTAGTGATATTAGACAGGAGATCATGACAGAGGCTCACAGTTTACAGTATTCTATTCATTCCGGTGGCACGAAGACGTACCGTAATATCCGTCAGCATTTTTTGTAGAATGGCATGAAGAGGGAGATAGTCCGGTTTGTCTCTCGTTGTTTGATTTGCCAACAAGTTAAGGCTGAACATCAGAGACCAGCCAGACTTCTTCAATCTTTATCAATTCCAGAGTGGAAGTAGGAGCATATAACCATGGACTTTGTAACTGCGTTACCTAAATCCCCGGTTGGCAGGGATGCCATATGGGTTATCGTTGATCGTCTCATGAAGGTAGCTCATTTTCTTTCCTTCAGAATTGGTCAGTCGACGGATCAACTGGCAGAGATGTACCTCAGACAGATTATCAGATTGCATGGAGTGCCAGTTAGTATCACATCAGACAGAGATTCAAGATTCACATCGTACTTTTGGCGGAGTCTTCAAGAGAGTTTAGGGACTCATCTCACGTTCAGTTCAGCATATCATCCGCAGACAGATGGTCAGTCAGAACGTACGATTCAGACTCTTGAAGGTATGTTACGATCTTATACCTTTGACTTCGGTGGTTTGTGGGAAGATCACCTGTATCTAGTGGAGTTTTTTTACAATAACAGTTTCCAGGCCAGCATCCAGATGGTACCCTTCGAGGCACTATATGGCAAGAAGTGCAAATCTCCTTTAGCCTGAGATGATGTGGGCGAGAGGCAGATGCTTGGTCTAAAGATGGTTACGCAGACTAATACGGTGGTCAGACAAGTTAGAGATCATCTTCGAGTTGTCCAAGACCGCTAGTACCATTGGGCCGATTGTCGTCGGCATCCTCTTGAGTTCTCTGTTGGCGACCACGTATTCCTTAGGATCTCGCCTACCCGTGGCGTCTTTCGATTCGGCATACAGAAAAAGCTTAGTCCTATGTATATAGGACCGTTTGACATTCTCGAGCGAGTAGGTGATGTGTCCTATCGTCTCGCTCTCATGACGTGTTCCATGTATCCCAATTGTGACGGTATATCCCGGATCTAAGCCATGTCCTTGATCATTCAGAATTGGTTGTTGGTACCAACCTTTCGTATAAGGAGAGGCCCGTATCCATATTGGACCGAAGAGAAAAGATACTCAAGAACAAGACTATTAGTTTAGTCCGTGTTGCTTGGGGTCATCACTCTTTAGGTGAGTCAACGTGGGAGTGTGAGGATAATATCCGCTCGCGATATCCACACTTATTTGACTCCTAAGGTATAATGTCTTTCTTATGCCTTATGCTTTTAAATTCCTTGCTTGTATGAATGATTTCTTGATTGGTCGCTAGTCGTAGATTGTTTGTGCTTTAGTATGGCCTGTCTTGACATCTCTAGCCTCTTGATTAAATTCTAAGAATGAAATTCTTTTAAGGTGGGTAGAGTTGTCACTCTCGTTTTCTGTTATACGTATTTTCAGTGTACGTATGCGGATTTTGACCCGTATTTTATTTACTGTATTTCTTTATTGCTTGCCTTGATGTATCTTGACTAGAGTTGACCTTGGGTTGGGTTGGTCCAACTTGCTTGTTTTGGATGTCTTGGATTGGTTTATTTTGATGGTTGGTTCAACATGTTGAACCATCCCCTATCTTTATAAAATCCAACCACCTATTTCTCTCTCTTCATTACTTCCATTTATTTCTTCTCCTTCTTCTCTATTACTCTCCCACCAAACTAGAGAGGTTAGGCAAGTACAACTTTCTTCATGTTGGATCTTCTATTTTATTGTTCTATCTCCTTATCTACATGATTCTAAGCATCTTTAGAACTTAGAGTTTTCGGTTTGGACGGATGGATTCTTGTAGATTTAAGTTTGAGCCATTTTCATTTTTTTTTGGGTTTTGATCTATCAAACTTGCTTGTTTTCAAAATATAGTTGTTCCATGTGGTAGAGAATTTTATTTTACCCAAATTCGACCTTTAAAAAGTTAAATTTTGTTTTATTTTGGCCGAGTTATGCAAGTTTGAGTTCATGAGTTCCATGACCATCTTTCTCGAATTTTTGGAGAAGATGAGCAGTCTGGCCGCATGAGTCCTGCGGACTGCATGAGTTCTCGCAGACCGCATGATCTCTTGGCCGCCTTAGTCCTGCGGACCGTATGTGTCCCGCAGACCGCATGATCTCTTGGCCTTGCAGTCCTGCGGACTGCATGCCTTGGCCACATGCTTCTATGGCCCCCATGCCCTTGACCTGCATGTTCTTTTGTTATTATATTATTTTATGTTTTAAATTGCTTACATTTTGTACTCAGCCTAACTTGTGACTACCCGATTTGATGATTGTGAATCTTGGGCATAACTTGCCTTAATTTAACCCTGAATACGGCATGGCAATGTGGCTTTACATGGTAACTCTTGACAAACAACTTGACATGATAATTCTTGATAGTGGTCCGTCGTGACGCACTCTTGACGAGATAAGTAATCTTAATAGTGGCCCGCCGTGGTGCACTCTTGGCAAGTAATCTTGATAAGTAACCTAACATGGAATCTTGAATGTTGTTGCGACGGCTATCTTGACATGCTAAGTAATAACTCGTCTTGACAACGTGGGTGATTGTTCTTGAATGTGCTTGTATAAGCTACCAGTCTCGTCTTACATCATATCTAGGACTTGCATCCCTGGTTACCACGATCAGGGATTCATACTAAATCTGACTAGATTAATAACTAGATTGATCAAAATAGCTCATATAGAGAGATATTTCCAGTTACAGGTGATCCCATATCCCGACCACACCTGATGGACTTGTAGCTTGCTGACGAATAGGGTACATTTCCAGCCCACTGTCGTGTGGGGCACTTCTTGAAATAAGTACTATGCACACTGTCATGTGTTGTACTCCAAGTCACCTAATAGTTATTGATAACTCTTGACATGAACCTCCCCTGGATAACCTGGATAGCTGCAGGGCTTGTGACTGCAGGAACATCTCATTGCATCTTGCTAGTAATTAGCCTTGTGATAACCCTAGTTAGTTAAAGTATCAAGTCATACTCTTTGCTTGGCCGTGAATGTTGGATGGAGTCCAATCCTGTCTAGTTTTGTCTAGATCCAGTATATGGCTATCTCGGGACATGCTTGTTTATGCTTTGTTTCTAGCAATAAATGATTAGGGACTAAGTTCTGTTCAGGTGAAGGGTTACAATCCAGGTCCTTGTTTGGTTTATGGATTATAACCTGGCTTCCGGAATAGTTTCTTGTCCTCTTGTCATTTGTTGCCTTATTTATATTT
>JANAVB010043419.1:3715622-3848122 GCA_029216955.1 Iris pallida | reverse complement strand
TCCTAAAAATTTCTTAAAAATTGTAGAAAATTAAAGAAAATATATCTAACCTCCTAGAATATAAATAAAAATAATTTACCTCATATTAGTCTCAAATGGCCTCATAATAAATATTGGAAGCCTTTAAAATATATAAAACTTAATAAAATAAATATCTAAAAGTAGCAGATTTTTTTTTATAAAATTATAGAAAATATTTATAACCTACTAGAGCCTACATAAAATACTGGGTCACAAAATAGTCTAAAATAAACCTATAATAAAATCTTGAAAGTCATTAAAAATATTAAAACTTAATAAATAAATATCTAAAAATCTCTAAAAATTATAATAAGCTATAAAATAATTAAACAATGCTTATATAAACCATATAAGGGCTAAATGACCATAATATAATCATAGATCTCTTATGAGCTCAGGTAGAAATCCTAGTGACCATAAAAGTTAATCATAAACAAAGTAAAATAAAAAAAATCGGGAAGTGGGCTTACACCACTTCTCGTGCCCCTACACTGGGTGCTGGTCGTGATAATTGTATAGACACTGAATCCTGTGAAGGCTCGCGACCTTCTTAGAGAATTTTGTGTCATGACGTGTCATGGTTGGATCCATTGTATCAGTCGGAGGCGAGAAGTAGTAGTGTAGATATGTGATCATACCCTTTCTGTGCATATCATGTTTCCCTGTGAGTGTTAATCATACACCACACGTATGATTAACCAGGCCATATGTTCCTGTGTAAGTTTTCAAGCCGATCACATATCGAAACTAGTACTCACTCACATAGATAGTATATTTCTTGACTTTTGTACATGATATATCATGTTCACCTGCTCTTAGATTCACTTACAGTTTACTCATGCCATGTTACATTCCTGTATCTGTTAGTTCACCTTGTAAACTCTCTCTATTTACTGTTATATAGACTTTATCATTAATTGAAAACTGTTATTAGAGATGTACTTCGCTCCAATCTTGACTGGATATATTTTTCAGACAGTGCAGAGGATGAGTGCCCTACTTATCACGGCCCTCCAGGTGTAGTAGGCATAGATCGAGAGACTCTGATTCAGGAGGGTCTAGTTCTAGTAGAGGGCCCTATTTAGCGACTTATTAGGCTAGATTTATACTGGACCTTGTCTCCAGTTGATGGCTTTTGGCATGTTTATTGTTTTGAGACTTGTATTTGGGAATTGTTGTCTCTTAGATTCTTTTTGGTCTTGTATTATGTTACGATAGACTTTTATGAATATTTCTTATCATGTTGTCTTTATCTTTTATACCATTTATCTTTCTTAGAATATTGTGATTGAGTATGGTATATTGTCATTACTTGTCCTTCATTGGAAGATGACTATCTCGACAGATATGATATTTATATTATTTGTTAGTTTAGTTAGACCTAGACAGCGTTTATCGCCGATGTTGCGGCGTAGACTGGGCGCTGTCACGCACTCGTGCCCCTATACCGGGTACGGGTCGTGACATAAGTTGTAATAATGACCAGTAGTGTTTCTTTGGGATGTTATAGATACTGTGATATTTTATTTAGTCTTATCACTTGGAGTTTTTCTTAGACTTGTACAGCTTACTTCGTTGTGTCTACCAACGAAGGCTGGCGTGTCCGACTCGTATCAGATTATTCGGGAGCGGATCGTGACACCTTCCATCCAAACTTTACCAACCAACTCTAGAAGTACCATCTTCACTATCCAACCTTCAAGAACCCCTACCATCACCTTCAAACCTATCAAGAAGAGGATAGTAAGCAAGCAAAACAAGAAAGTTGGGATCTTGGATAAGGAGGAGCACCCACAACTCTTCTAGTAAATGATTTCAGTAAAAAAAATTGACATTTTCCATCTCAAAATACATGCTACTAAATCTGTAGAAAATATGAGATTAATATCTTAAATTTATATTTTGATCTCTTTAGTTTCATATTCCCATCTATGAAGTTTGCATGTTGAATTTTTGAGAAATCTGGTTAAGATAGAACTAGTTTGAGCACCCTTGATGCGAAATTCTAAAAAAATGTTAGAATTTATCAAAACTGATTAATGTAGGTTTATTTTTTTAAAAATATGATTTTTAACATATTTTCATAATTTTATCATTTTAGATCTGATCGGTAAAAATATGGGTCAAAATACTAGTTTACGGGTAAGTTGCTAACATATAACAACTAAAACTTAGTGGTTAATTTGGTCATTGAATCTAAGTTTTTTTTCTATGAAATTATCAGTATATATTGTGTTTTAAAATATCATTTATGTATTTAAGTCATATTAGAAGTTTGATGATGTTACAAACAAGTTTCGGGTTGACTAGATGACATAGAAGTCAACTAGCCATGAATTTTTCTTAGAATTCTAAATATAAAATTGAGAGGTTAATTTAATATAAATTATATTTAAATTATTATGTTTATGATTTTAGATTATTTATATGCATGCCCTTAAAGTAGGGACTTAATAGTAAATTTTAGAAGTAAAAAATTGTAAAACTATGTCCTGATGTCTCATGGAAACATGTGTGTTGTTGTGTACGAATTTAATGGTTCCTTGAGATATTTGGACATGGTTAATATGATTAAAAATAATAAATTAGATAATTATGTCATATTACAATTCTTGGTTAAATAGTTAAAGTAGTTAATTAATTGTTTACGATTATCGGATTCCGGAGGTCATGATAAGGGAGCGACAATTCATCTTCATACTACGGAATCATGCAAGTGCACCTTGCTATCGTTCAATTCTTGTATTTTTTTTGTATTTATGTTATTGTCTTGGACCTTAGTGGATATATCAATACGTGCTTTTGGATTAAATTCGGGTGCATTCAAACTGTTAAGTTGTCTAGTATTGATATCTAGAGCCTTCATGTGAATCTATGGATATTATTTTTCATTGAGACATGTAGGATACAATACGTGATTGACACATATATTACCTGATACCTGTGCTTGTTTTCCTAAGATACCGGATTTTCCTGATGACTGTAGGACATGGTAGGTGTTGTTTTATTTTCTTTCTAGATGTGTCATATGATTTGCCGTCTAGATATAGGTCAGAATAGTAAGTTGTGGATGCAACTTATTTGATTCTTGAGAGTTGAGGACAGTTACTACTTGCGTGGGCCAGGTTGTGCACTACACTTTTTATATTATGTATGTATATTTATTCGGAGAGATTACATGTTTCCTGTGATCCATGTTTCTCTCTTAGTTACCGTTGAGACTACAATATCGGAGCTACGACTATATGTATACCAGATTCGGATGTCTTTTACTTTGGATATGTCTACGCTTGCGAACATTGTCCTCAAAATATTATGTCAATTTGGTTTAGTTATCCTGAATATTTTATTTACTGTACTTTAGCTCGTATATTATGTGCCTTGCTATGTCCCCTGAAGATCTGGTTATTTTTCATATATATAGGTGGCGAGATTTTTCCTGAGGAGTATGGGCCAAGAGTCTTTCATCCTTTGCACCAGCTGAGGAAGACGAGGTTGCACCTGAGTAGTTCATCATTATTGTTATTTTTATTTTTATTTCTCGTCAGAGTTGTGGACTTGTAGTGATTACTTCTTCATTCAATTGAGACTTGTATCCATGGGTTATTTCCCGTGTGACTACTTTTATTTTATTTGACATTATGCAATATCTTTTATTCAGCACAACATGTCTTGTTACTATTATGTGGTTCTCTTGTATCTATGGATGAGTTTAGTTCTTGTGACTGCCATGTATTATGTTATTTTACAGCTTAAAATACTTTCTGTAAGCCCCTAGTTTGTAAATATTATTTTTATAAATTTTTAAATAGTGTTTATATATTTAAAATGAATTAATATAATTATTAGGAATTTTTCTAGAATTTCTAAATGATTTTTAAATAACTTTTAAATCAAAATATATTATTTTGTAATTATTTGAATTGTTTTAAAATCATTATGCAATTATTTTAATTATTTTAACAGTCTTTGCAATATCCGAATTGTCTGTGCAAATTAATTTTTGCACAGAACCACAGCGGGAGTGTTTTTGCAAATTGGAATTTGTATTTATACAAGGCGGTAGGCCTATTTGTAATTAACAATCCGGGGGGGGGGGGTCTGCAAAACCTAACCCTAACCACCCCCGACGACCGCCGCACTGTCGTCGTCTCCGACTAACCCTCGTCGTAACCCTAATCCTAATCCTAATTCAAACCCTAATTTCGACCGTCCTACTTCCCTATAAATAGCCCCCGACCCCCAAACCCTAACCCTAGACTCACCCGACCACCACAGCCGTCCTAAGCTACCGCAATCGACCCGTCTTCCCCGACCAACCTCGCCGGAGATCACCCTAGCCTAGCCCGACGCCTACAGACCACTTTGACCACCCCGACCACCACCACTCGACGCGCCTTGCCAAGACGAACACAGCGCCGCCTTCCTCCGCCGACGATGATGCTTCCTCCGCCTTGTCGCAGCATCAACAGCACGCTCGACTTGGACATGTACGTGTCTTTTAGCCTCTCGTGTCCTGTTGTGTCTCGTATTCACCTATGTGACTCGCCGAGTCTCGACGAATCTCGTGGTAAGTCTGGACATGTCTAATTCGAGTCGTGCGTGTCGTGCACGACCCGGACACTTGGATTCGACCGATCTTCGTGTCCTTAACTGTCAGGACACGAAGTTTGTGCTATCGGGTTTACAAACCGTTAACCTAAACCCTAATAAATTTAACTAAAACCTAACCCTAACAACTGACCCGGGCTAACCCCTTGGCCAGCCCGACCGCACTAAAGCCCCCCTGCCCGTGGCCGAGTTCGAGCCCCCCTTCCTTCTTTTATGTATATATGTATATATGTATTTATATATATATGTATATATGTATATGTATTTATGTATATATATATTATTATATATATACTGTTATGTATATATACATATACTGTATTGTTATATATATATATATATATATATATATATATATATATATATATATATATATATATATATATATATATATATATATATATATATATATATATATATATATGTATTTATGTATATATATATTATTATATATATACTGTTATGTATATATACATATACTGTATTGTTATATATATATATATATATATATATATATATATATATATATATATATATATATATATATATATATTTTATATTTAGTATTTTTATATATGTATATGTATATATAATGGATATATACATATAATAAATATACATATACATATATAAAAATACTAAATATATATATATATATATATATATATATATATATATATATATATATATATATATATATATATATTGTTGTTGTATATTTATATATGTATTTCAAATTCTACTTTGTACAAAATATTATTCTGTAAAATTTCTATAGTTATTTTATTATATAATTTGTGACTTGTATATTTTACCACTTTAAAATATATTATTTATATTTAAATTCATGTATTTTATTAATCATGGCCAATTGATGTCCATGTTGGCCCATTGGTCATATGGTCAAACTGATTTTAATAATTGATAAAACTCTGTCTCGATATATGGAGCTAGTCAGGATATCTCGGACTTTTGGACATGATCAAGAACGACTATCTACTCAGTTCAAGACCGAAGCGTTGTTTGCCTGTTCGAGTCTGTATTTCTTTGAACAATGTAATCTTTTATTTTATTGAGTCTAGAAATACAATGTACACCGAGTCGTACAGGCAAATAGGCTATTCCAAAATAATTTTAAAATGTTTTTAAAAATGTCCTTAGTTTTGAAAAACATTCGTATTTACAAAAGCTCCAAAAAGGTTTTCAAAATTCCCCAAAATCTATTTTGAAAAACCCTAACCTAACCCTGACAGAACTCGGCCAGAGTTCGGTTAGTGGCCGTTTTGTTTTTGAATTCCTTGTAACTTGGTCCTCCTGCAGTTATGGATTTGACCAAGATTTTTCCATAGAGTTCTGTCCGAATTCTGCCCGAATTCAGCCAGAATTCTGTCTTTGGAACTCCTATAAATGGAGATGGATTTCGATCATCTTAACTCACTAATTCACTTTCAATCTTCTCTCTATTTAAAACTTTCAGTCTTCCAAAGAGTTTTTCTCGAGCTTTAATTTTCAGATCCCAAGCCAATTACAATCCTCTAGTCGATTTGCCAGTACGGTGCGGTTTAGAAGTTTCTGAGTGATTGTAATCAGAAGGCTTGATAGAAGAATACCTCTTCACAATTGAAGTTGGACGAGTTCTTCGTATCAAAGCTCGCGTTGTAGAAGTTGCAAGAAATTCGTAAGAAAACTTACGATTTTGCTAATAGTGGATTCAACTGGTAGCAAGAGTTCTACCGACTGGACTAGTCCTCAACAGAGGGAAACCAGTATACATCGCTGTCTTTGCGTTTGCTTTCTTATCTCTGCCTTTACATTATTTAGTTGTGATTATTATTCTGTGATCTTGCTGCTAACAATTTTTAATTAGCATTATTCCGCTGACAACTCTATTCACCCCCCTCTAGAGTATTCTGCTTTACGATTTCGTTCCTACAATTGGTATCAAAGCAGGTTCTACAACTAGAGGTAATATTTTTTGATCCCAATTGTTCCTACAATTGGTATCAGAGCGGGTATTACAGGTAAATCAAGGTAACATTACAATTATTTATTCATTTAACTAATTGTTATATAGATCACAGCACAACACATGGCAACTGTGAAATTCACAAGTGAAGGCCAGGCCACAAACAGATCTCCACTGTTTGATGGTACGAATTATACCTATTGGAAAACACGGATGAGTTTCTTCTTGAAATCACTTGACTTTGATTTATGGTCTATTGTTTTTGATGGCTATCAAAAGCCACCTCGTATAAATGTTGATGGAGTTTTAATTGAAAAATCCCATAACAGATATACAGAGGAAGAAAAGAAAAAGGCCAGTCTTGACGCACATGCTATTAACGCTTTATTTTGTGCTTTAGACAGAACTGAATTTAACAGGGTGTCTATCTGCACAACTGCTAATGAAGTGTGGAATCTTCTTGAAGTCACACATGAAGGCACGACTCAAGTCAAAGAATCAAAGGTCAGCAGACTTACTCAAGAGTATGAGGTGTTCAAGATGAAGCCCAACGAAACAGTTACTCAGATGTTCGAAAGATTTTTGGATATTGTAAATCCTTTGTTCTCCCTAGGCAAAGATTACAGTAACCATGAAAAGATTCGCAAACTCCTGCGAGCACTTACCAAGAACTGGATTCCAGAGGCTACTGCAATCATTGAAGGGAACGACCTCACAACTATGTCCCTCGAAGTACTCATGGGTAAGCTACTCACTCATGAACTGGAGCTACAAAATTTTGAAGAGCCTGCACCAAAGGAGAAGACGATCGCTTTCAAGGCTCAGCACAGAAAAGCTGTTGAAGGTGATTCAGACAGCAGTGAATCTGATGCTGAAGATCAAGCACTCCTAGCAAGGAAATTCAAAAGATTCATGAGATATGAGAAGAAAGCCAAAGAAAACAATAGCAGCAACAACTGGTATCAAGATGATGCTGTCTGCTATGGCTGCAAGAAGAAGGGACACATGAAGAAGGATTGTCCTACAAACTCATCATCAAGCAAGAAGAGCAACAGGTATGAGAAAGGGAACCTGAAGAGATCAACATCTCGGAAGTATGCCAATACCAGCATATAGCATGAAAGTGAAGCCAGCGACTCAGAAGATGAACAATCAGAAGACGCTGCAAATGTATGCTTTATGGCATCCGATCAGGTACTCTCTGAACCTGTAGTTGATACATATGATGACTTCACCTTTGAGCAATTAGGAGAAGCCTTCAGTGAACTGATAAGTGATTACAGAAAACTGCGTAGCAAATATCAGACCTCTAAGAAGGTACTCAAAGAGTACAAAGGTGAAATAGGAAGACTTACCGACCAACTAGCTGAGGTTAGAAATAATGTTAGTGAGTCTGGTGAGCTTTCATCTGTCAAGCTCTTATTACACGAGACTACCAAGTCATCCGAAGAAAAAGACAAGGTTATTGACCAACGGAAAGAAAAACTTTCTAAAGAGAAGAAAAGTCTTCAATGTGCACAAGTCAGAATGGAAGCACTCACTTCTGACTATACTAAGTTGTATGACACTTCCAAAAGATTGGAAATTAGGTTAGGAAAACAGCCTGAGACTGCTGCTTCCTACCCTAACACGTGTCACTTACCGAATAATCGAAACATTCCCAAACCAAACACTGTCAGACCTAACCATATCAAACCTTTACCCCAAAAGGTTAAGTCCAAACAGGATTATAGGTATGCTTTCTTCTATACTAGAAAACCTAAACCTACCAACCATGCACACCACTCAGCTTTCAACACTCAACATGTACAATGTCATTATTGTGGCCACACTGGTCATATTTCTCCTGCATATAGAATCAGAAAGCTTGCTGATTTAAATATTTATACATGGATACCAAAAGCTAACATTTCAGGACCCAACAAGAAATGGGTACCAAAAGTTTTATCTGCAAATTGTTTTGTAGGTGGAACACCTTTCACATGCTAAAATCAAATGGATCCTCGACAGCGGTTGTTCATGGCATATGACCGGTGACGCTACATTATTTGCAACACTGTCGAAGAAGAAGAAGAAGAAGAAGAAGAAGGAAGGTTATGTCTCCTTCGGTAATAACTTGAAAGGGTATATCATTGGTATCGGTGATATTGATAAGTCTCCCTATCCTGTGATTAAGGATGTCTGTCTGCTACCGAGTTGAAACATAATCTACTCAGCATAAGTCATTTAGCTGATCATGGTTATGACATCAACTTTGGCAAAGACAAATGTACTATAGTTGATAGTTCAACTGGTAGTACTATCTTTGAAGGTATCAGGGAAGACAACATATATGTTTTCTATTTGTTGGAAGAAACTAACATTTCAGGTAGATGCTTAATGGCTAAAAGTGATGAGAGTCATCTGTGGCATATGAGACTCGGTCACGCAAATATGGACACAATCTCAAGATTATCCACGAAGAAGCTAGTACGCGATTTACCGGACATAACATTCAAGAAGGATTCGGTATGCAGCCAATGTGAAAAAAACAAAGCTACCAGATCCATATTCAAGTCAGTAAACGCAGTATGTACTACTAGACCTCTACAATTGCTACATATGGACTTATTTAGTCCTAGCAGAGTTGCTAGCCTCGGAGGTAAGTTATATGCTTTTGTAATTGTAGATGATTACTCTAGATACACGTGGGTATACTTTTTGACACGTAAGAATGATGCATTATCCGAATTTGTCGCCTTTTACAAGAAAGTACAGAATGAAAAAGGTTACATGATCACTCGTATTAGAAGCGATCATGGTGGCGAATTCGAGAATGCAGAGTTTGAGCAATTTTATGACACACACGATTTTGTACGCGAGTTCTCCTGCCCTAGGACTCCACAACAAAATAGAGTTGTGGAACGTAAGAACAGAACTCTATCCGAAATGGCCAGAGTAATGTTAAACCAGTTTAGTCTACCCAAATATTTCTGGGCTGAAGCTGTCAATACAGCTTGTTTTGTTCTCAATAGAGTTCTAATTCGACCAAAATCGAAGAAGACTCCATTTGAGTTATGGTTTGATAGAATTCCACCAGTTTCATATTTTAGAATATTTGGTTGTAAATGCTTTATTCTTAATACAAAAGATAATTTGGAAAAGTTTGACGAAAAGGCCGATGAAGGTATATTTTTAGGTTATGCGGCCAAGAGCAAAGGATACAGAGTCTTCAACAAACGAACTATGATCATCAAATAATCAATCAACGTCACCTTTGATGAATTGAATCAAATGACTATCGATGACAATAACGAAGATCTAACTGTACCAAGCTCAACACCAGCTGATTCTCTACCAACACCAGCTGATTCTCCAAGAGAAGAACCCGGAAGCAGCTACCTTCGGAGTCTGCCTAAAAGATTGAAATTTACGGCTGATCATCCAAAGGATTTGGTAATTGGTGATATTACCAAAGGTGTAAGTACTCGTACATCCAGTAGAGATATTGTTTCTAGTGTTGCATTCATTTTACAGCTAGAACCCAAAACTATTGATGAAGCATGTAGTGATAATTTTTGGATAGATGCTATGCAAGAAAAATTAAACCAATTTGAACGGAATCAAGTTTGGGAACTTGTTCCCAAGCCTATTGATCATCCGATCATTGGCACCCGATGGGTATTCCGAAATAAACTGAACGAGAATGGTTTAGTGACTTGTAATAAGACTCGACTCGTAGCTCAAGGATGCAATCAGGAAGAAGGTATCGACTATGATGAGACTTATGCCCCAGTTGCGAGATTAGAATCCATTCGCATGTTATGTGCATTTGCATGTTTTCATAATTTCAAATTATTTCAAATGGATGTCAAGAGTGCATTTTTAAATGGTTTTATAAAAGAAGAAGTTTTTGTAGCACAACCTCCAGGTTTCACAGATTTTAAAAACCCTGATCATGTTTTCAAGTTGAAGAAAGCTTTATACGGTTTGAAACAAGCCCCTCGTGCTTGGTATGATCGTCTAAGCTCTTTTCTACTTGATAACGGTTTTTCAAAGGGCAAGGTTGACACTATAATTTTTATTAAGTCTTGTAATAATAATATTCTTTTAATACAAGTCTATGTTGATGATATTATATTTAGATCTACTGATGAATCTTTTTGTCAAGAATTCTCTAAGTGTATACAGAATGAGTTTGAGATGAGCATGATGGGAGAGCTGAAATTCTTTTTCGGACTGCAAATCAAACAAACTAACAATGGGACATTCATAAATCAAGCTAAGTACACAAAAGATTTGCTAAAGAAGTTTAATTTGGACAATGTCAAACCTATTGGCACTCCGATGGCAACTTTAACAAAGCTTGATATTGATGAACAAGGCAAGCCTGTCGACACACGTAAGTATCGAGGTATGATCGGTAGTTTACTTTATTTAACTGCTAGTCGTCCAGATATTACGTTTAGTATTTGCCTGTGTGCACGTTTTCAAGCAAATCCAAAGGAATCACATCTGTGCGCAGTTAAGCGTATCTTTCGGTACCTTAAGGGCACTTCTTCTGTTGGCTTATAGTATCCCAAAACCAAGTTTTTTGACCTTATTGGTTACTCGGATGCAGATTTTGCTGGATACAAAGTTGATAGAAAAAGTACAAGCGGCACATGTCATTTCTTAGGCAAGGCTTTAGTCTCATGGTTTAGTAAAAAGCAAAATTCTGTAGCCCTATCAACAACAGAGGCTGAGTATATCGCCGCAGGACGTTGTTGTGCTCAGATTTTGTGTATGAAACAAACCTTAGAAGACTATGATTTATTTTTCATACACATTCCCATTTTTTGTGACAACACGAGCACTATTAATTGACTAAGAATCTAGTATGTCACTCTCGTACTAAGCATATCGAGATCCGACATCATTTTCTTAGAGATCATCATCAGAATGGAGATATTGACCTTGTATACATAGACACTGAGAATCAATTAGCTGACATCTTCACAAAACCTCTAGCAGAAGATCGTTTCAAATATTTACGTCGAGAATTAAGAATTTTGGACGTCAATAATGTTAATTAATTTTATTTTATGATTATATTTCAATACGCAAAAACTGTGTTAGAGACAAGCCAATAAAGAGTCTGTCTGTCACCACAACTACGGTTGAAGCGAAGCGGTACTTAAACGTTCTCCGGTGAACCTCCGCCACCTGGGACAGTACTCCTACAGCTAATCTGAGACAGTCGCTGTGTAACGATATTTAATCTATAAAATAATATTAATTATATCAATTGAAGGTTGAAATTACTAATCTTTGAATTAAATTTTTGAAATGAGTCAATGAAAAAGAAAATGGCCCAAACCAACTAACAGAACCCCCAGGCGAATTCGGCCAGAGGTTGTAGTTCCCCGTCCCGCAAAGTCAATCGGAGGAATCGAAACGCCGACGGCGTTGGAACTTATCCTTGCAACGGCTGCTCGAAGGCTCGCTCGTCCGAGGCGACTCCTCGCACAGGTGGGGTAGTTTCGGTGAACTTGCCTCATCTTAGCCTTCACTTAATAATGTGCATGTTTTCAACTTGCACAAGTAGGCTAATATAAAAGCTACGAACGCACATAGCTAAGGGAATAATCCCGACCCGTCGAAATGTCATAGAACATGGAAAATGGTCCCACGGTCTTCATAGAAGTCGGCTCAGCGTGCTTTCAAATGACACTCGATCCTTCGATCCCGTGGCTTGGGAGAAGGAAGTTGGCTTAAGTCGTTAAGTTGCCCCGACATTTGAAATAGCCTAACTCCTAGGCGTCGCCTGCGTGAATGCTTGAACAGCATGCACGGTCCCGTCGTGTTGTCCCAACACTTGAAATAGCCTAAGTCATAGGCGTCGCCTGCGTAAATGCTTAATAAAGCATGCACGGTCCTGTCCCGCAAGGCTTGGCATAGCCTTCGCACGTCCCGCAAGTTAAGTCGTCTTACACGGCTGTTGGCTTAAGTCTAGGCACGAACTTGGTTGTTCAAGTCGACCCCGTATATAGCACGTTCCCTCGATGCGTAGCTCGGCGTAGCCTTCGCTCGTCGATTCGTTGCCCGAATAAGTTAGACAAGTGTTGTGCTGGGCTATCGAAGCCATTTCTAGCACTGTCCCGCTCTGTCTGCGGTTGTCAAGTCACGTAGTCTCTTGAGAACAAGGCTGGTCGTATAAGTATATGACTTGAGCATTAGCGTCGCCTATAGAACCAGGCCTGTCTAAGGCACGAGTTACGGTCGGTTTAGTAAAAAGCTTGCCACGAACAAAGAAAGTCCATGCGACTGGCTGTCGCCGAGATCGGTCCCTTGGCTTGGAAGTCTCGCTAAGTCATGATATGTCCCGCATACGAGATCGGTCCCCTGGCTTGGGAGTCTCGCTAAGTCTTGATATATCCCGCACACAAGATCGGTCCCCTAGCTTGGGAGTCTCGCTAAGTCTTGATATATCCCGCACACGAGATCGGTTTCACAGCTTGGGAATCTCGTTATGTCTCGATAGAAAGAAGGAATGCATGGTCATGTTAAGAAAGGATTGGTTAGATCGAGTTAAGTATGCATGGTCATTGGACAACTTGTCGACAAGGTATAGTCTTCTTGAGTGATCATCGGGGCGCCGGGATCATTCGGCCCGGGGGAAGCGAGTGTGGCTCAAAGTAGAATGCTGGATGACCGCATGGGAGAGTTCGGCCCTTCCGGGCTAGCTACCCGTGTAGGTACAGGCCGATATCCCACGAGCCATGTCCAAGATAGCTTGACATTGCTAGTGACCTCCTCATGTAGATGTGTCGGCAGATAGCGGCACACCGTATGTATGCCTTTGGATTGAGTCTAGAACTTGAATGCCGGTCTAGTCTGTAATACAATATCTGGGCCTAAGACTAGGCTGCAGCATAGGCACCGTGCTTGGCACGTTAGATGGCGTTGAAATGTTCATGGATTCGTCACTACGGTTCATAAGTCATGTCTAAGTTAACAAATGAGTTGATCAGGAAGGCTGCAAGACGGTAGCAGGATAAGTCTTGATAAGTTGCGAGGCACGCCCTCAATCTTGAAGCACGGACAAGTCTAAGCAAGGTCTAGAGGCACGACCTGCACGAGTCGTTCGCCCTTGACGTCGCTAGCACGAGAATAGGTCTAGTAGGCTTGAGTTTAAGTAAAGGTCTTAGCACGGCCGAGTTCGCATGAGTTGCTCCTCGGCGATGCACTGTCTCGAATATGTTGGAGTCCCGAATAGAGTATGGCACGGCCCTGCCATCCCGAGTTCAAGTTTGGTCAAGTTCATGCACGATAAGGTACTGCCTCGATCGAAATACCCGTTGGTATTGTAGCACGACCATATCATTGCACATCGAGTTGGTTAGACGTCAAGTCTTAAAACTGATCCTAAGACAAGACTAGAAAGACAATCGAAAGGGTTTAAGCTGCACAAAGTAAATGAACGTGTCGGTTATGTATGGGTGGGCGAGAAGCTCACTCTACCAGTACAGTTGAGTACTGACACCCACACAGTGTTCATGTACAAGCACAGGTAGAAGCTCATGGTGCGGAGCTCGCTTGGATGCGTCGAGGCACGGAGTTCCTTGGCAATTTTGAAGCGTACGGCCGTATGGATTGAAGACTTATGCAGGACATAATGTATGGACATCGTCTTCCGAAGCTTCCGCTGGCTCAAGCATTGTAATCGAGAGATGAGAGAGAGAGCAGAGTGACTTGTAAATGAGAGAAAAGTGAGCACGAGAGACTTGTAATTTGGCCTTGCGCCTACAAATGTAATCTTGTATTCAATATCAATAAAGAGCTTCTTTGAATGACTTGTGTTCTTGTGTACTTGTTCTTAATTCCGCTGCAATTATTCAATATTTCTGCTTGGGACTTCTGTGCGACGACCCTGTCGCCGCCGATGTAATCGGCCGTTATGGAACTGCCTTGTACGAGCGCAATCTAGGCTCGTGCGGCATCACGCCTTAGCGAGGACGATCGCTCCTACGGGAGCGGGGCGTGACAGAGTTCGGACCGAATTCGGCCTGAGTTCGGTTAGTGGTATCTGGTTATATAACAAGAACCCGAGAGCCTCTTCTTCTTCATTGCTTCTAAAACCACCTTCACAGTAACAGCAGCCGCGCGAAGCTCTCCAAATCCTAGTTCTTCACCACTTCGTTTCTTCCAATCTACGTGGCAAAATCCATCCAAATTTTGGATTCGTGCGGAGATCGTTGTCCTCTACAGCATACTTAAATCTCGGGAGGTATAACTCTGTATTTTTCCTCCTTTCAAATTCGTGCATATTAACTTTATTTGTACAATACCGCCTAAGGGATTCAACCCCTTCAAGAGGAAGAAGATGACCAATCCTAGTGAGGAAGGATCATCTTCAAATCCACCCATGAATTCCCTCTTTTTACCAGTTCAATCGAGCGATGGCGCGTTCGATGGGTTTTATTTTTAAACCCTAGATCAAGCCCTTCTGTGGTATGGAGACTTTTCTATGAGATCCATATGCACAGGCGCTCCTATCAAATGGACTGTGTTTCCAGAACACTGCCCTTATTTTGAGGCATTAGGGTTAGAATACTTTGTTAAACTTTGTTTCCCGGTAGCTACTAATGCCATTAGACTTTTCTATTGCAATATCGTACTAAACACGTTTGACGTAAGTACTCGTGTTGGCGGACTAGATATCGAGTTTAATGTTGTCCTCTTAGCGAAAATCTTTGGTATTTCTAACGAAGGTGCACCCCTTGATGATATCACTGAATTTGATTTCCCCGACGGCATGAGACTTGCTAGTTTCAAAGCTGAACTCTGTGCCCCTGATCAAGTTCGCTCTGGAAAGTTCAAGGCAAATAACTTGAACTTGTTTAGTTATGAATTGCATCGCATCATCTACTCCACTCTCCTTCCAAAGTCTACTTCAAAGGATGATGTCACATCACTTGAGCTGTGTGCTATGTATCATATTCTTAAGGGGATTCCTTTTTCTGCCCCTAAGACTATTATCCAGATGATGGGACGTTGTCGTGCAAGAGATAGAAATCTCTCTTATGCGATGATTCTTCCACGCATCTTCTAGCGTTTTGATGTTGATCTGTCAACTTGTACTCAAGACCCTGAGCCCAAGTTTTTTAAGCTATCTCGTCGTAGTATAACTGCTGCTGCTCCTCCTACTGCTCTACCTCCTCCACCTACTCAGCAGTATGCCATGACCTTTGAAGGCATACACCAGCATCTTTCTGATTTGTACGTCTCGATGATGGATATGGCCCGCGAACGTGAGTTCCGCGATGTCACTCGTTATCAGGCGATAGCAAATTCTCTAGCTGATCTCCGATTTGCTCAGACTGGATATTCTGTCGGTTCTATTCCTAGAGATCCAGTCTTTTCTGGTTACCGCTGTGAGGATGAGGCTGTTCATGCCTACTTTCAGCCCGGTAATGCATATGATTGGTATCGTTCTGATCGTGCCCCTCCTCGAGACTTTGTCGGTGAGTTTTACGCTGGCACCCCTCCTCAACCTTCTGGCACTGGTACTTCTGGAGCAGGTCCTTCTGGACATGCCGGTCATGCTGATGATGATGATGAGGAGGAGGAGATATGATGATATATTAGCTGATTTTGAGACTTAGTTATTGTCTACTGTACACTTGGAAATGCTCCGACATTCCAAGTTTCTTTCTTTCTAGTTTTTATGTTCATTTCTTTTGAGGACTTGTACTGGATATTTCTTGATGTCTCTTGAACATCATTTTATTTATATGGGATACGTAGTTTATCTTTCATATCAGTTTATCTATTTTTTATAAGCATCTTTATCTGCTTCTATATTATAAACTGCCTCTGAACTACTTCTCTGTTATGTCTTGTATATTCTCACTGCATGAGATATTATTTTCTTGTGTTTCTTCACTGTTGTAGCTTATGCATTAATTACGGGGGAGCCTATTTTTTGCAATTATTTTGCTAAGTGACAACGGGGGAGAAAAAGGATCTAATATTTTGTTTTGAGAATAATACAGGGATTGAACAATTTTTGTGGTATCTTATCTCAAAAGATGTTATATCATTCATAGTTTGTCAATTATCAAAATGGGGGAGACTGTTGGCCCATTGGTCATATGGTCAAACTTATTTTAATAATTGATCAAACTCTGTCTCGATATATGGAGCTAGTTAGGATATCTCGGACTCTTGGACATGATCAAGAACGACTATCTACTCAGTTCAAGACTGAAGCGTTGTTTGCCTGTTCGAGTCTGTATTTCTTTGAGCAATATAATCTTTATTTTATTGTGTCTAGAAATATAATGTACACCGAGTCGTACTGGCAAATAGGCTATTCCAAAATGATTTCAAAATGTTTTTAAAAATGTCCTTAGTTTTGAAAAACATTCGTATTTACAAAAGCTCCAAAAAGGTTTTCAAAATTCTCCAAAATCTATTTTGAAAAACCCTAACCTAACCCTAACAGAGTTTGGCCAGAGTTCAGTTAGTGGCCGTTTTGTTTTTGAATTCTTTGGAACTTGGTCCTCCTGCAGTTGCGAATTTGACCGAGATTTTCTCATAGAGTTCTGCCCGAATTCTGCCCGAATTCTGCCAGAATTCTGTCTTTGGAACTCCTATAAATAGAGATGGATTTCGATCATTTTAACTCACTCATTCACTTTCAATCTTCTCTCTATTTAAAGCTTTCAGTCTTCCAAAGAGTTTTTCTCGAGCTTTAATTTTCATATCCCAAGCCAGTTACAATCCTCTAGTCGATTTGCCAGTGCGGTACGGTCTAGAAGTTTCTGAGTGATTGTAATCAGAAGGCTTCATAGAAGAATACCTCTTCACAATTAAAGTTGGACGAGTTATTCGTATCAAAGCTCGTGTTGTAGAAGTTGCAAGGACTTCGTAAGAAAACTTGCGGTTTTGCCAATAGTGGATTCAACTGGTAGCAAGAGTTCTACCAACTGGACTAGTCCTCAACAGAGAAAAACCAGTATACATCGCTGTCTTTGCGTTTGCTTTCTTATCTCTGCCTTTACATTATTTAGTTGTGATTATTATTCTGTGATCTTGCTGCTAACAATTTTTAATTAGCATTATTCCGCTGCCAACTCTATTCACCCCCCTCTAGAGTATTCTGCTTTACGATTTCGTTCCTACAGTCCAAATCTAGCACGGGTTTTTGGGCCCAATTGTGTCTAATACATTTAGAGTCTGTGCAAGTCATATTGGACTTGATTCATGGCTCTGGGTCCTGTATCTGGACTTTGGTTCAATTTCAAATACATGGACAAAATATTAAATAATTAATTATTTTCCAGGAATTGTTACTTGTTGTTTTTTAATTTTTATATATATTTTAAGTACTGTAAAAATTTGTAAAAAATTATACTTAAATACTATGTTAATTTAGCTAATTTATTATAATTTTTCCAGCATTTAATAAGTAATTTTAGTATGTTATAAAAATAGGAAAACATAACTCATTTTCAGGATTCATATGTTTGCTGATTTTTAATAAATATCTATGAAGGTTTATAAATTCCAAAAAAATTAGTATAAATTTCTATAATTAAAAAGGATCATTTTGGTACTTTATTTTATGTAAAATTGAGCCTTTTGTCTATCTAAAAAATTGTTGGAACATAGTGTACAGTTTGATTTATTTATTGAATAGTTACGACATGCAATATTTTTTGTTGTTTTGTGTTATAGTCGTGTTGAACCTCACTCCGCACTAGTGTAAAGACCCTAGAAACTTAGTTTGGGTATTGTGTTACCCTACATTGGTCTCATATGCTAAAGTCATTATCTGGCTAGGTGTCTAGTCAGAAAGTCGTATCACACAACTAGTGTCTTAGTGTTTAACTTAGTATAAAAACTAAGTTTATGTGTTATTTCTATAGTGACGAATCATCAGGCTTCTATAGCATTTCTATCACTGCTTTGCTTTGCTAAAGGCAAGTACTTCTACAAACTTTACATACTGTTACAAAAATGAACTGCGATTCCAACCATGTTAAATGCTGATCCTTGGGGTAGCAAGTTAAATATTCACATGTTGTATTTATTTTCAGTCCCTACCATGCTTAGGATAGTCTTTATATATCTCTCACATGTTTAGAATCTGGGTTATGGGGAAACTGTTAGTAGAGTACGTGATCATGCCTCCTTCTCCGTATGTATTTACCGAGCAAAGTTTTATTTTATATGATTACTCGCCGTAGGCCTTTATCTCAAAGCGGATTTGTGCGTATGTACATCTATCGTCGTACACTTGTACAAAATTATATTTTATTATGTTCCTCTGTACATTGTACACCTATTGACGATCACGTACCTGCTACAGTTTTAAACATTACATATATATCTGTCTCTATAACATATGTGTCCTTGCCATGATAGATTATGAGATGCCATGATTCCAGTTTATTCCACTTATGTTCATTTCATGTTTCGTATATTTAGTTTGCTAGAATCAATACTTGCTCCCGTCCTGACAGGAAAATGTTGTAGGTATACTTACTGAGGAGGAGTTGCTTTGTGATTCCTATTATGGAGTTGCTGCCGAGGTTTATCTTACGAGGATGTACCTGCGGGGAAACTCGTCTAGTTGTCTATTTACTTTGGACTTTTGAGAGTAGTCATGTATTAGACTATGTATTTTGTGACTGGACCTGTATCCAGCTTTACATTTTGGACTTGTACTTGGATCTTATTGATATACGAGACGACTTTTGCGTTTGGGACATTTACGACCCTTTATTACATATAGAACTGTTAGCACATTTTAGTCTTATCTTGTTATCTTTAGAACAGCTTACTACGCTTTATCTCAAGCGTAGGCTGGACATGACTCGGCCCGGCCCAACAATTTGGGTAGCGGATCGTGACATGTTTTTAGTGGTGGCCCATACAGGTCAAGACTAAATTGTTTGGTTACGTTATTGTACCAAGCTTGCATGCAATTAGGAACTTAAGGTAACTAGACAACATTAGGAATGACGCTTAGAACACCTAGAGGAATACTAGGATTGCAACATAGGAAATGCATCACATCACATGCTCGCGATTACAATTAATTTTTCTGTTTATGAGTGTTTACTTTAAAGAGTCCTTATAAGTCCTTTTTATTTATTTAGATGGTGCTCACCCGCTCATTCTAGTGTGTCACACCTGAGAATGGCATACTTCCCATCCAGCCGGTTGACCAGTTGTCCGATGCACCTCCACCTCCACCTACTACACTCCCCCACTCCACAAATCCACCAACCCAAATGCCTCCACCACCTTCCATATCACAGGTCCAGCAGGACCCGATACTCCCACCACCACCTATTACTATACCTGCCCAGGCGTCCGTCACACTCGACGAGAACCAACTGCTCACTCTGATCCAGAGGTTCCTAACGACCCATCAGGAGCAGACCACCCTACTCCGTCAGTTCATAGAGCGTTCTGAGGAGCGTACCGTGGTCCCACATGTAGAGCCACGGTAGAGAGCAGGGACAATCGAGGACTTCATGGGTCTGAACCCCAAGGAGTTCTTAGGGACCGAGGGCATCGTAGTAGCAAATGACTGGCTAGACTCGGTAGAGAGGAAGCTCCTTGGAGCTAGGTTGCCGGGTGACCTCCAGGTCGAGGCAGCAGGATTTCTGCTGATAGACTTGGCAGAAGTTTGGTTCCAAAATGAGCCGCTATTCGCGAGAGGGAAGGCCACTTGGGATCAGTTCAAGACCCAGTTCAAGAATAAATTCTTCTCGACCACCGCTAGGGTAGCCATGGGGCTACGATTCCAAAATATCCAGCAGGGAAACCGTTCTGTTGATGAGTATGCAGCAGAGTTTAGTCGCCTGAGCCGTTTTGCTCCTAGTCTAGTTTCAAACCCAGAGGAGATGACGCGTAGGTTTTGCCATGGTCTAGTTCTAGACATTGGCATTCTTATAGTGGCGAACGGTACGACTGACTACTACCAGATCCTAGAGTTGGCCCGGAGCATAGATGACCGTCTTCTGTCTTGAAAGAGGCCGGATTTTGTACACCTCGAGGGACCGTCCAAGCATCAGGCTTTCCAGCCGAGAGCGTCGATGCCGCACCAACGGACATACCGTCCTCCCGCACCACATCACCTGACCCTGCCAGTTAGAGCCCCAGGACCCTGACAGCAGCAGAAAGGAGGTGTGTGTCTATTCTGTAGGAGGCCAGGACATGACTTTGCCATCTGCAGGAAGAGGTTAGGGCAGTGTTTAGCTTGTGGGTCTACCACCCATCAGCTTCGGGACTGCCAAGTAGCGAGGGTACCAGGTGCCGGACCATCGACTAGAGGACCACCGCTTTCGACTCAGAAGCAGAGGTTTGGGCAACATCTGCAGCAGCAGAAGGGACCCCAGGGGAAGGCTTATAGCCTAGCTCTTGAGCCGGAGCCGGAGCAGAAGCAGGTTTCGGAGCCAGATTATTTGGCTGACGTCATCACAGGTCATGTTTATTTGCATACTTTTCTAGCTCTATGCTTATTTGATTTTGGTGCATCGCATAGCTTTCTGTCATTAGAGTTTATGCATAAACACCACTTAGTAGCTACACCTACCGAGGAGATGAGTAGAGTAATGACGGGAGGCAGACCAGTCCCCATTAGAGCTATCTATCGATGCTCTATTACTATAGCCGGGAGAGAGTTTAGGGGACGATTCTTTGTGATGCCACTCCCCGGGTATGATATCATATTGGGGATGGACTGGCTTAGCTATGCCCATGCAGCTATAGACTGTCATGAGGGTAGTATTCTGTTCGGTCTCCCAAGCACGGTACCATTCAGTGTCAGGAGGACAGGGCCAGAGATCAGCCTAGAGCCAAACTGTTGTGCGACAGTTAGGAAGTTAGCACCGCCACACCCTATCATTAGGGAGTTTATGGATGTATTCCCAGAGGATCTTCCAGGATTTTCGTCTGACAGAGATATGGAGTTCACTATAGATTTAGTACCGGGTTCATCACCAGTATCCCGGGCTTGCTATAGAGTGAACCCCAAGGAGGCCGTTGAGATGAAGGAGCAGATTGATGACCTGTTGAAAAAGGGTTTCATTCGATCTAGTGCTTCTCTATGGGGAGCGCCAATGCTCTTTGTGCCTAAGAAGGATGGTACAGTTTGGTTGTGCATTGACTACCGGGCGTTGAATACCATCACCATTAAGAACAAATATCCTCTGCCCAGGATAGATGATTTATTCGACCAGTTGAGTGGAGCGAAGGTGTTTTCCTGGATAGATTTAAGATCCGGTTACCACAAGGTAAAAGTCAGGGCTGCAGACATCCAGAAGACGGCGTTTGTCACGACCCGTACCCGTTTTTTTTAAAAACGGATACGAGACGTGTCCAAGCCAGCCTACGCCGCAGTGTCGGCGTAGTACGCTGTCACGGCCATGAAGATCCAAAATCACAAATAATGCTCATTCATAAAATTAATTTAATTTACAATGATCATAAGTTTTACATTTTGCAGAAAAATATAAACTTGTACATATAAAAGAATAACTACAACTCCACTATCTAACTAGTCTCTAGGCTTTTGACTGCAAGTATTCCCGTCTCTCCCCAAGCTAAGTGAATCCACGGCTAACCTGAAAATGTTGGTTTCCAGTCAGGAATGGAACGAGCACAATTCACTGAATGCAATTTCAAATAAAGAAAATGACTATAAGACAAAGGTTAGACATCAATCATGAGTTTTGAAAATAAACAGTAAAGCCGTAAGAAAAGACAGAAAATCAATAGTAAATAAATAGACACATATACTTTTCCCCACTGTTAGAAGTACCTTTGATATGTGATCGGTCTCGGGACAATTATGCGACACGGTCTACACGGTCTAAAGTTACACAGTCTACAGTTACACGGTCTACAATTACACAGTCTACAGTTACACGGTCTACAGTTACACGGTCTACAGAAAATATTGCAATAAAGAAACATTGTCTACAGAATAATAATCACGAACTACACAGTTTAAATGCAATAAATAAATCACTGTCTACACGGTCTACTTTATAATAATAAATCACTGTCTACACTATCTACAAGAAATAAATGCAACACGGTCTACACGGTCTACAAGAAATAAATGCAACACGGTCTACACGGTCTAAGGTCAGATCACACATCCTTGGTACTTCTCATTCCCGACTCAACAATTTATAATAGAAAATAAGCACATAACCAATGACTAATCAATGAAATATACTAAAGATCAATATCGAAATGCAGACAATAAACTGTACTCGCCTGTGGTCCTTTGCTGGTGAAACCGACAATCTGAACTACTCAATGTGCCACTATAGTCAAAACCCGTACAACAGTCCCCGGAAGCTGAAATAAACAATACCAATGATTTCAGAATAGTCCAATTAGCTAGGAATGCCTGTCCTTACGTCCAATTCTGGACACAGGGGCAAAACGGTAATTTTGGGTAAAACGATGTCCGCCGTTGGACCCGCTTTGCACCAAAAAGCGTGCCAGAGTCAACAATCTCTAAAGTCGTCAAACTACATGTCTACGGATCCAGTTTTCTGATACGAACCCAACCGTATGTCCAGAGTTGGATTTCGGCAGGCCGTGCACAAAATCGCCCTTTGAGTCGGACCGTGGGGCCCGCAAAACGACGTCGGATTTCACGGTCTCAGAATTGGACCAAACTTGGCATACAGGACCAGAAAAACGATACGGTCTTGTTGGCACAAGTTTTGTCTCGATCCGACGAACGTGCACAAAGTAATTAAGAAATTTGCAACGTACACGATATGGGGAATTTTGACGGATACGTATCAAATTCGTCGCGCACACGCGACCAATTTGAATTCCGTCAAAGCCCACACGACCACGAAGCTGTTACGCAGCTTTCGATACTTTCGGTGCGTGACCACGTTGTCCGGATTAGCGTGACGTACGTCATGTGGAGCGATTTTCTAGTTTTGAAAACAGATTTTTCGTCAACTTCACCCTAATTTTAAACAGCAAATAATCAACAAGAATTTATTCTAAAAATAGCGTTTCCATCTTGGTTAGGTTGTCTAGAAGTCTGTTCAAGCGGTTTTCTAAAACTCACGATGTTCTGGTCACAATTCGACCGCAAACTTGGCATTTTCAGGGCAATTTCTGAATCCAGAAATCTAGATTTTTCTCGGTTTTGGAACTCGTTTATCGTCGTGTACAAGGCAAAATAAAACGAACTACATGAACAAAAACGAAGTCGGTTAGGTTGTGGTCGTACCTGAGCAAACGGTTCGACGTTTCGTCGACCGAGGAGGGAGAAATCACGTCGCGAACTCGTGCATTTGGGGTCGGCTGCTACTGTCGCTCTACTGTCAACCCACGCACGCGCGGTTTCCACGCGGCCGTGGCCGCGCACGGCGGTGGCGCCGACGGCGAGTGGGTCGCCCACGACCAGGGAACAGCGCGGCGTTGGGTCGAGAGGATTTGGATTAGGGTTTGCTGTGGTTTAGATGAGAAAAACTCGGCTTTTTCCCGTTCCGTGGGGCGCTCGGTCTGTACAAATAACCGAGAGTTAAGCTCTCGGGTCGGGAGTTTCCTGTGTGGGCCGGGGTCCTATGGCCTGGGTGCTGGGGGTCTTTATTGATTTCTGTGATTTAGGTTAGCATGTATATATACCTATACATATATTCTATATATATGATGCATATTGCTATTGAATATTTTTCAATATATATGTATATCTTATTTACTAATTACTATTTATTATAACTAAGGTATATATATACAGCAAAAATAATATATATATATATTCGTATATATATACACATTCATATATATATATATATATATATATATATATATATATATATATATATATATATATATATATATATATATATATATATATATATATATATATATATATATATATATATATATATATAATCTATAAAAATATATATATATATAATCTATATACTTATATATACGTACACGTATAAATACATATATATATATATATATATATATATACACATACAATACATGTATTCTTTTATTTATATATATTTATATAAATATACATCCACATATATATATCACATATTTATTTATTTATGTATAATATTTATTTGATAAAATAATATAGCCAAATAACAATAAAATAGTATTGTATAATAATATCCTCGATAACATTGATAATAAATAATAATAAAAATATTTAAAAAAATTACGGGAAGGGAGGCTACAAATCTACCCACCTTAAAATAATTTTGTCCTCGAAATTCTAACTCGTAGCTATTTCAAAAAAAATTTAAAAGAAAGTCTACCTTAACTTAGAAGCTAAACTATGGTTTTAGGAATACTGAGGTTAGACGAATTCCAAAGTCCGGATACTGTACCTCGATTCTTGTTAATGAAGAATGAGGCACCGCGTAACGGGGTACGGTAGATATAAGTCAAGTCAATGATCGTTTCTCAATAAATGAAAGACGAGGAGTACAATAACCCATGGTTGATGAAATCGAATGGTCTATTCGTCCACGGTATACAAGAGTTATCGACGGGGTGACCAACTCTAAGGCACATCCTATGAAGGGATCTCTAATAACTGAGTCGTGAATTTCTATTTGTGTCAACCTGCCAGACTATCGTCACAAGAGTTGTTGTGATCGTGTATTGCTGTTGACAACTGGAAGATCATAATATGACAGGGTATTTAAGTTATGGTATTGGCTAAGCTAGTGACTGTGGGGTTCCCATACTAGTTAGGCTTTAACAATAAAACTTACGTGACTAGGGTAATACTTGTTGGAAACCAATCTCGGGATGAGTGTCTACCATAGTCACGGTAAATTATTGTCCTTTGCCTTGTCTATTCATCTCATATTTAAACTGTGGGCTTTGGTCGTGGGAAGGTTGAGTCAAAGCATAAGGGTTGAAAAGTAAAGGCAATGTTCAAGAAAATATTTAGAGACACAATGAATTATTTCTTGAGAATAGATAGTCTCATGGGTTGGCATTACGACTAAGGGTAAAACTCTACTCATTCTCAAATTCAGATGGCTAGAAGGTCCCATTAGTAGTTTGGGGTCGAGAGGAGTACGAGTAACTCAACCACATGGCTGGCCGATGATAACTACACTTGTGTATACAACTACCATAGCCATGGGAATACTCGGTATCTTTCTACCAATTACGAGCTTCTGTCTTTCCAAATCAGTGAAGGACAAAAACAATAAAGAGTTCAAGAAAGATGTCACTGAATACAATCACGTGATTCAAAGACGAACGTATAATTCAAGAGGAATTGTCAAGCAGTCGCGGATGAGATCCTAGATACCTATATATCTCCATCCACGTAGTGTAATTAAACGAAAAGCGAACCAGATGCATCATGGTTGATCAGACCATAATACACTGATTCTGATTAGACAATAAGTTAGCAGGCGTCCCCACTAAACATATGCCTTGAATCAAGCTCGAGAACAGAGTGAGCTTGCAAAACTAAGCTGTAACAGCAGCGTTTGTTAAGATAGTCGAATACAATTATGCGAGATTTTTAAAAGAAGACACAAGTAGTTCGAGTTTTGTGAGAATCAAACCTTACCCGGTATTCTTGCTTCTATAGACATCCCACTGTCATCTTACCCTTAAGGCCTTGGTCGACTAATAGTTTAGGGACTTCTGCATTCTATATTCTAGGTAACCTATTAGTGTTAGTCAATTTCCTCATCAGTAGATCATGAGGATCATACAGAGTGCTAGGTCGGGAGACATGCTACCAAACTTACAGAACTTCCACTACTATTGGCTTCGGATCTTATAGAACATACAGGGCACCGTCCTATCCTCTATAGTATCCTAAACCTGTAATCACGTCTGAAGTCATTTCACCGAGAGTTATGCATCGTCCGTATACTCGGGTGATGGTAAATTCTTGGTTCTGTGATTCAGATGTGATATGCTATCAGATACTCCACCTTATCTCGACACCCGGGTAACTATGATCAAAGAGGACCACCAGCCCTAGTCTTAGGAATATTTTATAACCTATAATTTCTTTAAAAAATTTCAACTCTAGGGTCGTGTCTCGCCAGTGCGCTGCTGGCTGCAGTGAGTCCATAGTCTCCATAATTCAAATAAATGTCGACAGTGCGCTGCTGTCCTGCCATTACGAGTCAACTAATATTCTTTTAACTATATCCGTAAAACTTCATGGGCTTCTATAAATTCAAACAAGTTGACTACGAAATAAAGCGTAAACATTTGTCCTATCAGTCACAACTCTTAAAATAAGGATTGAACAGGGAGAAATAACTGAAGACAAAGAGATACAACCATTCTAGTACCTATTCTATGTGTATTCAAGCCTTTGAGAAAAATTTGAATCGAAACTAACTTGAGGTTCATCCATGGATAACATAAAAATAATAATTCTTAGGGCAAAATAGGAACTAAATAGGCAATTTGACTAAGATGTGAGGATGATATCCAAAGGGCAAGGAGAAAGAATTGCACCATTTATCAAGGTTAGATCTTCATCTCTATGAAGCCCTGTCTCACCAAGCAATAGTCTATCCACATTGGATCATATCATCCTATCTAGAGGAAATAGTGTACTTATGGAGATATGACAAATTATCAAAATCCATAACCCTCATCTACATTGCATGGCCTAGACTACCCATCGGTCAATTTGTGTAAGGGACTCCTAGTCCTAGTCATTCTCTTAAATTAAATTAATCCTTGTTCGTGAATGAGCATGTTCCCGTCGCAGGCTCGCAATATTACAACTAACTTAAGTACTATTACGAGTTCACATGATTTACGAAGACGGACCTGCATGGGCCACCACAAAAACTTGTCGCGACCCGTACCCCTTTTTTTTTAAACGGATACGAGAAGTGTCCAAGCCAGCCTACGCCGCAGTGTCGGCGGTAGTACGCTGTCACGGCCATGAAGATCCAAAATCACAAATAATGCTCATTCATAAAATTAATTTAATTTACAATGATCACAAGTTTTACATTTTGCAGAAAAATATAAACTTGTACATATAAAAGAATAACTACAACTCCACTATCTAACTAGTCTCTAGGCTTTTGACTGCAAGTATTTCCGTCTCTCCCCAAGCTAAGTGAATCCACGGCTAACATGAAAATGTTGGTTTCCATTCAGGAATGGAACGAGCACAATTCACTGAATGCAATTTCAAATAAAGAAAATGACTATAAGACAAAGGTTAGACATCAATCATGAGTTTTGAAAATAAACAGTAAAGCCGTAAGAAAAGACAGAAAATCAATAGTAAATAAATAGACACATATACTTTTCCCCACTGTTAGAAGTACCTTTGATATGTGATCGGTCTCGGGACAATTATGCGACACGGTCTACATGGTCTAAAGTTACACGGTCTACAGTTACACGGTCTACAATTACACGGTCTACAGTTACACGGTCTACAGTTACACGGTCTACAGAAAATATTGCAATAAAGAAACATTGTCTACAGAATAATAATCACGAACTACACAGTTTAAATGCAATAAATAAATTACTGTCTACACGATCTACTTTGTAATAAATAAATCACTGTCTACACTGTCTACAAGAAATAAATGCAACACGGTCTACACGGTCTACAAGAAATAAATGCAACACGGTCTACACGGTCTAAGGTCAGATCACACATCCTTGGTACTTCTCATTCCCGACTCAACAATTAATAATAGAAAATAAGCACATAACCAATGACTAATCAATGAAATATAGTAAAGATCAATATCAAAATGCAGACAATAAACTGTACTCGCCTGTGGTCCTTTGCTGGTGAAACCGACAATCTGAACTACTCAATGTGCCACTATAGTCAAAACCCGTACAATAGTCCTCGGAAGCTAAAATAAACAATACCAATGATCTCAGAATAGTCCAATTAGCTAGGATTGCCTGTCCTTACGTCCAATTCTGGACACAGGGGTAAAACGGTAATTTCGGGCAAAACGATATCCGCCGTTGGACCCGCTTTGCACCGAAAAGCGTGCCAAAGTCAACGGTCTCTAAAGTCATCAAACTATATGTCTACGGATCTAGTTTTCCGATACGAACCCAACCGTATGTCCATAGTTGGATTTCGGCGGGCCGTGCACAAAATTGCCCTTTGAGTCGGACCGTAGGGCCCGCAAAACGACGTCGGATTCTACGGTCTCAGAATTGGACCAAACTTGGCATACAGGACCAGAAAAACGATACGGTCCTATTGGCGCAAGTTTCGTCTCGATCCGACGAACGTGCACAAAGTAATTGAGAAATTTGCAACTTGCACGATACGGGGAATTTCGACGGATACGCATCAAATTCGTCGCGCACACGAGACCAATTTGAATTCCGTCAAAGCCCACACGACCACGAAGCTGTTACGCAGCTTTCGATACTTTCGGTGCACGACCACGTCGTCCGGATTGGCGTGACGTACGTCATGTGGAGCAATTTTCTAGTTTTGAAAACAGATTTTTCGTCAACTTCACCCTAATTTTAAATAGCAAATAATCAACAAGAATTTATTCTAAAAATAGCATTTCCATCTTGGTTAGGTTGTCTAGAAGTTTGTTCAAGCGGTTTTCTAAAACTCATGATGTTCTGGTCACAATTCGACCGTAAACTTGGCGTTTTCAGGGCAATTTCTGAATCCAGAAATCGAGATTTTTTTTGGTTTTGGAACTTGTTTATCGTCGTGTACAAGGCGAAATAAAATGAAGTACATGAACGAAAATGAAGTCGGTTAGGTTGTGGTCGTACCTGAGCAAACGGTTCGACGTTTCGTCGACCGAGGAGGGAGAAATCACGTCGCGAACTCGTGCGTTTGGGGTCGGCTGCTACTGTCGCTCTACTGTCAACCCGCGCGTGCGCGGTTTCCACGCGGCCGTGGCCGCGTGCGACGGTGGCGCCGACGGCGGGTGGGTCGCCCACGACCAGGGAACAGCGCGGCGTTGGGTCGAGAGGATTTGGATTAGGGTTTGCTGTGGTTTAGATGAGAAAAACTCGGCTTTTTTCCGTTCCGTGGGGCGCTCGGTCTGTACAAATAACCGAGAGTTAAGCTCTCGGGTCGGGAGTTTCCTGTGTGGGCCGGGGTCCTATGGCCTGGGTGCTGGGGTCTTTATTGATTTCTGTGATTTAGGTTAGCATGTATATATACCTATACATATATTCTATATATATGATGCATATTGCTATTGAATATTTTTCAATATATATGTATATCTTATTTACTAATTACTATTTATTATAACTAAGGTATATATATACAGCAAAAATAATATATATATATATATATATATATATATATATATATATATATATATATATATATATATATATATATATATATATATATATATATATATATATTCGTATATTTATACACATTCATATATATATATATATATATATATATATATATATATATATATATATATATACACATACAATACATGTATTCTTTTATTTATATATATTTATATAAATATACATCCACATATATATATATATCACATATTTATTCACATATTTATTTATTTATGTATAATATTTATTTGATAAAATAATATAGCCAAATAACAATAAAATAGTATTGTATAATAATATCCTCGATAACATTGATAATAAATAATAATAAAAATATTTAAAAAAATTACGGGAAGGGAGGCTACAGCGTTCAACACGAAGTATGGACAGTACGAGTTTTTGGTGATGTCATTTGGTCTCACAAATGCGCCAGCTATCTTTATGAACTTGATGAATAAGATATTTCACCAGTATCTGGATAAGTTTTTCGTAGTGTTTATCGACGACATCCTGATATCCTCGAAGACGTCGGAGGAGCACGTAGAGCACTTGTGGACAGTTTTGGGGTTTCTGAGGCAGGAGAGATTGTTTGACAAATTGTCGAAGTGCGAGTTCTTTTTAGACCGAGTGGAGTTTCTCGGTCATGTAGTCATTGGAGGGAGGATCTCGGTGGATCCCAGAAAGATTGTTGTCGTTGAGACATGGAAGGCTCCGACGTCAGTTTCAGAGATCAGGAGCTTTCTGGGTTTAGCCGGCTATTATAGGAAGTTCGTCCAGGACTTTGCTAGGATAGCTGAACCCATGACGAAACTGACACGGAAGGACGCAGAGTACATCTGGTCAAAGGACTGCCAGACAGCATTTGAGGAGCTGAAGAGGAGGCTGACGACCGCTCCAGTTCTGACATTACCTTCAGGGTCTGGAGGTTTCACCATATACAGCGATGCTTTGGAAAAGGGGCTAGGATGTGTCCTACAGTAGCATGAAAAAGTGATTGCTTATGCATCTAGGCAATTACGGACTCATAAGCGGAACTATCCTACCCATGACCTAGAGTTAGCTGCAGTGATCTTTGTACTCAAGTTATGGAAACATTACTTTTACGGAGAGCGTGTGGAAATCTTTACTAACCACAAGAGCTTGAAGTATGTGTTCACGCAGAAGAGCTGAACATTAGGCAAAGACGATGGTTGGAGTTGATGAAGGACTTCGACATCGATTTACAGTATCACCCCGGAAAGGCAAATGTAATGGCGGATGCGCTGAACAGGCATCTGATGGCATGGTTTCTGATGATAGATCAGCATTTGCGGGAAGATCTGGAGAAGCTCGGTATCGAGATGGTTCGGCCAGGATCAGTGAAACAGATGATGGCGCTTGACATTCAGTCAAGTTTGATAGAGCAGATCAAGGAGGCACAGTCTACAGATGAGAGCCTTTGCAGACTTCGAGCCCAGGCTTTAGCTGGATTGTTGGATGACTTCACCGTAGCAGAGGATGGATCCTTGAGGTATGGCAGCCGGTTATACATGCCGAAGGGAGAGCTGATAGAGGCAGTCTTGCAGGAGGTACATAGATCGCGATATGCTATTCACCCTGGTGCCAACAAGATGTACCGTGACTTGCGAAAACATCTTTGGTGGCACGGGATGAAGGGGGATGTATCACGTTTCATTTCGAGATGCCTAGTTTTCCAGCAGGTCAATGCGGAGCGCCAGAGGCCAGTTGGTATATTGCAGCCGTTACCCATTCCCGAGTGGAAGTGGGAACACATTGCGATGGACTTCATCTCAGGGCTTCCTCGTTCTCAAGGAGGGAAGGATGCCATTTGGGTCATCGTGGACAGGCTGACGAAGTATGCGCACTTCATACCCTTCAAGGTGGGGCTTTCCACCGAAAAGTTGGCGGAGCTATACATACAGCAGATAGTTCGCTTGCACGGAGTACCAGTGAGCATCGTATCGGATCGAGACAACAGATTCACGTTCCACTACTGGAGGAGCTTACAGGAAGAGTTAGGGCAGTCGGCTCAAGTTTAGTACGACGTACCACCCGCAGACATATGGACAGTCCGAGAGGACAATATAGACGCTGGAGGACATGCTGAGGACTTGTGTGCTGGACTTTGGCAGATCATGGAAGAGCCATCTACACTTGGTAGAGTTTTTATACAACAACAGCTACCAAGCCAGCATCGGTATGTCTCCTTTCGAGGTACTATATGGACGACAATGTCGTACACCGCTCTTTTGGGATGATGTTGGGAACAGAGTTATGCTTGGGCCAGAGATGATCACGGATGCAGCAGACAAGGTTCGGATGATCAGAGACAGGCTCAGAGTCGCTAAGGACAAGCAGAAACACTGGGCCGATGCTAGTCGTAGACCGATGGAGTTTGCTGACAGAGATATGGTGCTAGTGAAGATATCACCTACTAGAGGGACGATCCGGTTCGGACGATGAGGCAAGTTGAGCCCCAGATACATCGGGCCGTTCGAGATACTTGGCAGGATCGGAGAGATAGCTTACAGGGTTGCACTTCCACCCAACCTAGCAGAAGTTCACGATGTCTTTCATGTGTCTCAGCTGAGGAGATATGTCCCGGACCCTAGCCATGTGCTAGACCATTCAGAGTTGGAGATCGGACCAAGCCTTGCGGTCACCGAGCAGCCAGTGGAGATATTGGACATGAAGGAGAAGAGGCTGAGGAACAAAGTTATACCCTTGGTACGAGTAGCTTGGAGCCGTCACTCTCCGGGTGAATCTACTTGGGAGAGGGAGTCGGACATGAGGGAGAGATATCCTTACTTGTTCGACTCAACAGTTGCGAGGGAACCACCCATTCCCACTTGATACCCTAGAGGTTAGTCTTAATAGTAGCCTTAGTCATTTGTTGTATTGCTTGTTATGTTAGAATGTTTGTAGAGTTTATATCCTTGTGAATTTCGAGGAGAAAATTTTTCAAGGATGGAAGATTTGTAAGCCCCTAGTTTGTAAATATTATTTTTATAAATTTTTAAATAGTGTTTATATATTTAAAATGAATTAATATAATTATTAGGAATTTTTCTAGATTTTTTAAATAATTTTTAAATCAAAATATATTATTTTGTAATTATTTGAATTGTTTTAATATCATTATGCAATTATTTTAATTGTTTTAATAGTCTTTGCAATATCCGAATTGTTTGTGCAAATTAATTTTTGCACAGAACCACAGCGGGAGTGTTTTTGCAAATTAGAATTTGTATTTATACAAGGCGGTGGGCCTATTTGTAATTAACAATCCGGAGGGGGGGGGGGGGTTCTGCAAAACCTAACCCTAACCACCCCCGACGACCGTCGCGCTGTCGTCGTCTCCGACTAACCCTCGCCGTAACCCTAACCCTAATCCTAATTCAAACCCTAATTTCGACCGCCCTACTTCCCTATAAATAGCCCCCGACCCTCAAACCCTAACCCTAGACTCACCCGACCACCACAGCCGCCCTAAGCCACCGCAATCGACCCGTCTTCCCCGACCAACCTCGCCGGAGATCACCCTAGCCTAGCCCGACGCCTACAGACCACTTCGACCGCCCCAACCACCACCACTCGACGCGTCTCGCCGAGACGAACACAACGCCGCCTTCCTCCGCCGCCGCCGATGCTTCCTCCGCCCTGTCGCAGCATCAACAACACGCTCGACTTGGACACATACGTGTCTTTTAGCCTATCGTGTCATGTTGTGTCTCGTATTCACCTATGTGACTCGCCGAGTCTCGACAAATCTCGTGGTAAGTCTGGACACGTCTAATTCGAATCGTGCGTGTCGTGCACGACCCGGACACTTGGACTCGACCGATCTTCGTGTCCTTAACTGTCAGGACACGAAGTTTGTGCTATCGGATTTACAACCCGTTAACCTAAACCCTAATAAATTTAACTAAAACCTAACCCTAACAACTGACCCGGGCTGACCCGCTGGCCAGCCCGACTGCGCTAAAGTCCCCTTGCCCCTGGCCGAGTTCGACCCCCCCTTTCCTTCTTTTTGTTTTCTTTTTGTTTTTAGTTTATTATATATATGTATATATGTATATATATATATATATATATTATATATATATATATATATGTTTATATGTATATGTATTTATGTATATATATATATATTATTATAAAAAAAAAATATACATATACTATATATATATATATATATATATATATATATATATATATATATATATATATATATATATATATATATATATCAGTATATATATATATATATATATATATATATATATATATATATATATATATATATATATATATATATATATATATATATATATATATGGTATATAGTATATAGTATATGTATATATATATATATATATATATATACATATACTATATACTATATACCATATATATATATATATATATATATATATATATATATATATATATATATATATATATATTATATTTAGTATTTTTATATATGTATATGTATATTTATTATATGTATATATCCATTTTGGTACTTTATTTTATGTAAAATTTAGCTTTTTGTATATTCATAGATATTTTTATATATGTATATGTATATTTAGTATAAATTTCTATAATTAACAAGGATCATTTTGGTACATTATTTTATGTAAAATTTAGCTTTTTGTTTATCTCAAAAATTGTTGGAATACAATGTACAGTTTGATTTATTTATTGAATAGTTACGACTTGCAATATTTTGTGTTGTTTTGAGTTATAGTCGTGTTGAACCTCACCCCGCACTAGTGTAAAGACCATAGAAAGTTAGTTTGGGTATTGTGTCACCCCACATTGGTCTCCTATGCTAAAGTCATCATTTGGCTAGGTGTCCAGTCAGAAAGTCGTATTACACAACTAGTGTCTTAGTGTTTAACTTAGTATAAAAACTAAGTTTATGTGTTATTTCTACAGTGACGAGTCACCAGGCTTCTATAGCATTTCTATCACTGCTTTGCTTTGCTAAAGGCAAGTACTTCTACAAACTTTATATACTGTTACAATAATGAACTGTGATTCCAACCATGTTAAATGCTGATCCTTGGGGTAGCAAGTTAAATCTTCACATGTTGTATTTATTTTTAGTCTCTACCATGCTTAGGATAGTCTTTATGTATCTCTCACATGTTTAGAATCTGGGTTATGGAAAAACTGTTAGTAGAGTACGTGATCATGTCCCCTTCTTCGTATGTATTTACCGAGCAAAGTTTCATTTTATATGATTACTGCGCCGTAGGCCTTTATCTCAAAGCAGATTTGTGCGTATGTACATCTATCGTCGTATCACTTGAACGAAAGTACATTTTATTATGTGCCCCTGCACATTGTACACCTATTGACGATCACGTACATGCTACAGTTTTAAACATTACATATATATCTGTCTCTATGACATATGTGTCCTTGCCATGATAGATTATGAGATGCCATGATTCCAGTTTATTCCACTTATGTTCATTTCATGTTTCGTATATTTAGTTTGCTAGAATCAGTACTTGCTCCCATCCTGACAAGATAACGTTGTAGGTATACTTACTAAGGAGGAGTTACTTTGTGATTCCTATTATGGAGTTGCTGTCGAGAACCAGGCTTTATCTTACGAGGATGTACCTGCGGGAAAACTCGTCTAGTTGTCTATTTACTTTGGACTTTTGAGAGTAGTCATGTATTAGACTATGTATTTTGTGACTGGACCTGTATCCAGCTTTATATTTTGGACTTGTACTTGGATCTTATTAATATATGAGACGACTTTTGTGTTTGGGACATTTATGACCCTTTATTACATATAGAACTGTTAGCACATTTTAGTCTTATCTTGTTATCTTTAGAACAACTTACTACGCTTTATCTCAAGCGTAGGCTGGACATGACTCGGCCCGGCCCAACAATTTGGGTAGCGGATCGTGACACTTTCCATTTAGTTCATTAAATTAGGTATACCTATGGAGTGTGTCAGCTGGCATGTCACGTGTTATAGTCTTATGGATTTTGAGACTAGCACATGACATAAGGCTTCAACCAACACATAATAATATATTTTATGACTTATCTATTAAAACATAATCTTATTATTTGAAAGTTAGTTTAGTTAAAAAAATTATAACATTCTCCACCAATTTTAAAATAAACAAATAAATATTTTACATGCACTTTTGTGTCCAAGTTCAAACAATATTTGGACATTAATCTAAATTTAGTACATGTTGTAAGTACTTCAAAGTTCAAAGAGTTTGCACGTCCCAAATCAAACAACACAAACACAACACAACACAACACGATTTTCTTTATAATCAATTATGCAGGAAGATGTCCCCGATGGCTTTCAGTTCCTTATTTAGGATTATAAAAAAATTTTGCAGTCATACCAATTATTTTGATTGACCTAAATAAGATATAATGTTCAATAAACATCTTATTTTATTTATGAATATTAAAAATTTTGACAGTCATTCAAATTGGTAGGACTATAATTTTTTTTAACAATCCTAAATGAAACATGTTGCTCATTGAACATTGTATTTTTTAGGACTACCAAAGTTTTGACAGTCATACCAACTGGAAAGACTGTCAAATTTTATGGCAGTCCATCATCGTCCCCGTCGTGACTGTGGGCGAATTTTTTAAGTTCGAAATCCTTAAATAGGTTCTAATCTTCAAAAATCTGTCAAAAATGATTCATAAACCAAATTTTAGTTACTAGGAGATAATTTTTAGGCAAGAACATGGATTTATATTGAAATTTGGGAGAGGAGGGGAGGAAGATGAAAAAGATTTTTTTTTGACTTTTATATATACAGTGGGCAGTCCCTGACAATTTTTTAGTGACAATAAAAAAGATATTGGACAACCCTGAGCAACTTTTATAGTGTATTTATAAAAAAATATCTTGATTTATAGCACCAATAGTAAGGCCCATCCCAATTTCTAGATTATACATTCTGGATGCAGGAGTTCATTTTTTAGAATAGTAAGGTTTAGTTAGAGTCCGATGATGTTTCTATTCTAGCCACATGAGCTATGGCGTGGGCGTGGTAATTTCTACATTCAGAATGTAGGAATTCATGTTGTAAGATAGTAAAGCTAAATTTGGAGCCCAAATTTCAAGATTTTAGATTATTTTCTGAAAAGAAAGAAGGATGACACATGGATCTATATAAATTCATCTCATTTGGGTCTTAAAATTTTATTTAATATTCTTTTTACAAAACCAACCCATTTTACAATTATTTTTTTATTAGGAAATGCCTAAAGATGTATTTTTGAGCTCCATCTAATATTGATGCTCTTATTATTTTAGTTGTTTCCAAGCCACATTATAATAGAGATATTACTTCTTCTTCTTCTTTTTTCAGCACGTGCGGGCTCAGTTAAATCGTGTGTCCCCCTGCACATGATTTTTAGCCGATCCTCGTATCATTTTGGACTCTTCGCGCAGATCTTATCCGCACTGGTTTTGTCATCATTGCCCTACACGTACACCTCGCGCTCCAGAGCTCCAACAGACGGCCGACGTCTTTCGACGCCCGTAACTTAGCGACTCGCTTCGCCCACGACGTCGAAGGTGCCCTCGATGTCTTCACGACGCCTACGACAACCGATGCCGTCCAGTCATCCGTTCTATGTGCACGATGTCCTTACAACTTCTTCTCGACGCCCTTACGGCACCGCACGACGGACCGCGTAGTCGGCCGTCGTTTATACCGATGATAGAATGGTGCTGGTCCTCGACCGTCCGCGCAACGCCCTGGCCGTTGAGTTTTCATGCACGAGCGCTCAATTCTGACCAACGCTAGCTCAGATCATGACCATTTTTCGTCAGTCCTACGACGTTGTAGATGCTCCATCAAATAATCAACTAATTACTACTAATTATTATTAAAATAATTTTAAATCCTACTTTCATTCCTTATACTCTCAAAGAAACATGGAAATGGTGGATTTGGGGGGGGGGGGGGGGGGGGGGGGAGCGATTGCCATTGATTATTCCAAATTAAAACACCAAAATTAATGGTTACCAAACAATTGATTTAGTCCAAATCCATCCATTTTTTCACAAATTATGTTTACCAGAAATTGTCCTCCAAAGCTAAGTAAAAGTTTATGCACAAAACATCAAATGCTAATCAGTAAAACATCAAAGTGAAATCAGGAAT
This sequence comes from Iris pallida, assembly GCA_029216955.1. Lineage (NCBI taxonomy): Eukaryota > Viridiplantae > Streptophyta > Magnoliopsida > Asparagales > Iridaceae > Iris > Iris pallida. Next base: position 3,810,013 of record JANAVB010043419.1, on the reverse strand, counting down.
GAAGCGTTAGCTTTATTCGATTTCAATCAAACAAAAATAATCAAAATCGAATAAATCCAAATTATAAAATTTCAAAATCGAATTCGAACCAAAATTAGCTATAATTGAATCGAACCAAACAAAACAAAACAAACCGAACCAATAATGGATTAAGTTTATTCGGTTGGACTATTTTATTATTTAATGGGTCGGACTAAAAGTTGAGATTCCAGTTCACTTATATAGAATAATATAATTTTTATACATACATTTGTTGTATTTAAAACTTGGGCCAAAGTTTGATTAGTTATTAAATTAACAAAATTGGACTTTGAAACACATTCATAGAATTATTATTTTAAAATATACAAAATAATTATATATTTTTAATCATAAAATAAACATAAATGTGATGATAATTATATAGTTAATTAGTTGTACCTCCCTATGGTTTGTACGCATTTTGGTAATTGTCCCCGTTGTTTAAAAAACAAAGAACACTTCTCTGGTTTATAGAGTTAATTAGTTGTACCCCTGGTGCATAGAAGAAAGTGAGCGGAAAAAGCACCCATGAGGGTGTTCTTTGTTTTTAAAACAACGAAAATAGTTACCAAAATGCGTACAAACTATATGAAGTATTTATAAATAACCCGATAATTATATAGTGAGGTGTCATAAAATAAACATAAATATGATAATAAACATAAATATGATAATTATAAAGTTTGATTAGTCTTTTTTTTTTTTTTTTTGAGATGTTATTTTTTCCAGGCTGACGAGCAGCATCAAGGGGGATTGGAACCGTATTCATTCGTACGAAGCCTTTCGGTGTACCCAACGGATTACACCCTCACGGACATTGAGTAAGCCTTATTGGATTTTTAATTTTGGACCATAACTTTAAAATTTTGTATACCGAAACCGAAACTATATTTTTCAAATCCAAACTTTTATCGGATTCGATTCGAAATTTCAGTTGAAAACCGAATTGTGCTCACCCCAAATTGAAATTGTAAGTCTTGTCACTAAAATAAATTCAACATTAACAATAAAAATAAAATTCAATATTTAGTTGAGTTGGCAATTCTTCCCCAACCTCCCCTCTAGTGCCCTCTCTCTCTCTCTCTCTCTAAGCAAAATAAGAGTAGATCTAAAATCTCCGCCCATTCCCAGATCCGGATCCGCCAACCCGATGCTTCCTTCCTCCTGAGCCATGGAAGCACCGCCTTCCCGGATCCCCACCCGCACCACCTCCTCCCCAAGATCCGCATCCGCCTACGACTCCCCCACCGCCTCCGCCGCCTCCATCCAGAACCTCTCCTCCATCCTCAACAACCCCCTCACCGGGGGGCCCACCTCCTCCTCCTCCTCCCCCTGGTCCCTATGGCCCACCTCCTCCTCCCCCGACCCCCTCCCCCTCCCGACCCCCCCGGACCTCGGCCCGGAGGTCACCTCCGCCGACTTCCGCCCCTACCTCCTCTCCATCTCCGACCCCTTCTCCCGCTTCGAGGACATCCGCAACCACTCCCACCGCGAGATCTTCGAGTTCTCCGCCGACCCCCGCGGCGGCGGCGGCGGCCAGGGGGACGCGCTCGTGGCGTGCCTCCGCGAGGTCCCGGCGCTCTTCTTCAAGGACGGCTTCGAGCTCGAGGACGGCGCGACGTTCCGGGCGGCCTGCCCGTCGTTTGAAACCGAGGGCCCCGCGCTGCAGGAGCGGCTGACGCAGTACCTCGACGTGGTGGAGATGCACCTCGTGCGGGAGATCTCGCTGCGCTCGGACTCCTTCTTCGAGGCGCAGGGGCGGCTGCAGGGGCTCAACGGCGAGATCGTCGAGGCCTGCCGGAGGATCGCGGGCCTGAGGGAGGCGGTCGGGGGGATCACCGACGGGGTCGTGGGGCCGGCGAGGAAGGTGCGGGAGCTGAATGCCGCGAGGGGCGGGCTGGTCGCGCTGCAGCAGAAGCTCGCGGTCATTCTCTACGTCGCGCAGGCGCTCTCCGCGCTCAAGCTGGTCAGTGTGTTCGTCTGCTTGTTTCTTCTGATCGCGACTAAACTTTACAATATGAAGCAAAGCATAATTTGTTAGTTTTCTTGCTGGTTATATTTCCTAGTGCAAGTTTTGATAAAATGCTATTTCTGGGCGTAGCTGAGACTAGGATTAGATCTTTCCTGAACATGTATGAAAATATCCAATGTAAGGCACGTCACAATAAGGACATGGTGGTGCACATGTTTTGGTGTGTACTAGTGTATTTTGGAGTGTCGGGATTGTGTCTGATGATTGTCTGACACAACATGGCCCACATTTTTGGAGTGTCAGTGCATCCTAGGATATAACCATCATTTTGATCATCGATTTTCTTTGATTCGTTTCTCAGCAAAATGGGGTTCAACTATGGATCTATACTAAGTCGAGAAGACTCTTTGAAAGATGAATCACCTTTTTACGTGTTCAGAGTCAAGTAATAGACCCGTTAGAAGTTGTTTCCTACGCACTGATCATGGTACGGGCGAGAGTTTTCCGTAAAGCATTGGACTCAAGTTGGCTGGTAGGTAGGTAGTCTGCTTTAGTGGATATGTAACAAGCTCATTATAAGAGCAGTATGCCTTGATTTTTTTTAGACCAGAAAGAGTGTAGGTGGCGAAGGCAGACGACAAGGTCTGTTATAGGGACTTGATCGTAATAGTTACACCAAAGAACGGTCGAGAATGATTTACAGTTGACGTGTCATGTGTTCATGATGATGGCCATTATTTTTTAGATTGATGAAACGTTCTTATTTCTCTTTATATTTTGATAACCGTTGTAAAATTTCTTCACGTTGTAGCGTATGGAATTTATAATGACGAAAATGGTACAGGCCATAGGAACGAACTTGTATTAACCAGAGGAAGGGAGAATTAGATTCTCATGTAAAAGCTACTGAACCATGGAGATATAATGTTATCAAGGAGTTGAAATCAGATGAAATATGACCTCAAGCCCTTTTGAGGGCAAACACATAGAAGAAAGTACCAGGAATCATGGACGTTCCAAAATTGGGCAATCCATAGCATACATGTACCAAAATCACATCAAGAGATGCAAAATCTGTGCCTTGTCCACATTACTGTGTATTGTATCGTTTGTGTTATATATGTGTCCGTACAACTTAGAGACCACACATTAAATGTTATGGTACTCGATAAGAGTTGAAGGCAAGGTTCAAAAACTTAGCTTCAGACACTTCCTACGAGTATCAGTTTTGGAAGTTCTGAGGATTTTCAGTGGTTTTGAATTGGTTGGTTTCGGTAGTTTTGGTGGTTTTTGTGATATCGGCAGATAATTAAAACCTTAACTAAAACAGACTCTTAATAAGAAATAGGGATAAGCCTTGCTGAAACTGAATCTCAATAAAAAATGGGGGTAACGCTGCATATATCCTGATCTTTCCCAAACCCTGCATTGTTGGGAGCCTCATTGCACTTGGATATTGCTTATCTGGCAATGGTTTTAGCACATAAAACCTTATATTATGATTTTACATACATGTTGTTTTACTCCAATATGCATACAAAGTACAAACCCTAACATTCTGCAAGAAATTTGCATGTAGCTCCTTTTGACACTGAGTTATTGCCAAATAACATCAATACCCTCACTTGAAAGATGAATGAAAGGAAGATTTATGCATTTTGGAAGAACCGAGACCTACTTTACACAGTTTAAATTATGCAACCTAGGTAACCCACCAATATTCCCTACTTTAGGAGTTTGTAGAAGTGCAGATGAATATGGAAAATGGCAAGGACTTTTGTGTATCATGTTCATCTGATTGGTATGTCAAGAGGCTACTGTATTACATTCACAATTACGCATGCTTTTTAGCAGTAAAAAGCAGTTCTTGATAAGGAAGGTTTAAACGTATAATAAAATGATATTTCAAAACATATAAATAGAATAATCTCTCTCTTTGTTCCACAAAGTAACCACTTTCCATGCTCTATTGCATGTTTCGGAAGCTCACTGTTGTTATCTGAAACATTTCAGTCCGATGAAAGCTCTACCGAGTAGCTCTCTGTATTCTGAATTTTAAAATTTCAACGTGATTGTACACAAGTTCTTTCAATTTAGATATTTGCTTCTATTATCTCTTTGTTTTTTTCAAAAACTCCGGGGATCTTGGCTTGGAGACTTCTGCTAGCAGAACTACCCACTGACTCTAGAATTGTCAAAATGTAAATCCCCTTATATTTCTAGATGCTGCACAAAGCCCCAAATTGAAAACCACTGAACACCCCTTTGTCCACAGTGAACTTGCGAATTGTTTCTGGCCCAGTCCTTCCATTCTACAAACCCCCACCCATAACCTCACCATTGAGGGATTGTTTGCAGCCTGGCTATCAAATCATTCTATGTATACCATGAATAGCTTTGTAGCAGTTGCATCTATTTCCTAATTGTCCTTAGAGAGAGATGGTTCCACAGAAACTCAAATCATCCACGACGAATCCAAAATCCCCCCAAAGTGCTCAATTTTTTTACATCTTGATGGCTACATGTGCGCACCTGACCTAAGACATTCATGCTTTTGTACATGCCCATATGCTATTCAAGTGTTATATTCTCGTCATAAGTTGCAGCTATTTTATCTCATGAGTGATAATTGTAATCTGTAAACCTTTGGAGGAGGTAATATCGTTTTTCCTTCCAAAGAAAACCAATGATGTTAAAGTAATGTCTCTTCTTTGTGTGCAGCACACACAAACGGAGGGAGGGAATTTCAAACCTTGCCTGCGCATCGTGTGCCAGGGGTGGTGGTGGTCTTGCTAGTTTATCGATACAAAATATAATTTCTTTGCGTGATAGCTGCTCCATGAGTCCAATCCTCTAGGTCTTTTTTGCATCGGACTTGTTCTGTATAACCTTACATCTCATAACTAGTTTAGGAGTGGCTTAGTACTGTATACCTACTGAATTGCAGAAAAATGCTTTCTAACATATGGAATAGTTACGTCTAAGAGTCTGAGAGAAGCGGGCCTGAGACTTTGCTGGGATGGTCTTATTGGATAAATAATTAATATCAAATAGTTACAATTTCTTTTGCTAGGTCTTTTCTGCAATGGACTTGTTCTGTATAACATTGTATCTAATAACAAGTTTAGGAGTGGCTTATGTGTACTGAATACCTACCGAATTGCTGGAAAATGCTTTCTAGACATGTGAAACAGTTACGTCTAAGAGTCAGAGAGAAGCGGGCTGAGACTTTGCTGGTATGGCCTTATTGGGTCACGAACTAATATCAAATAATTACAATTTCTTTCGCACTGTTCCACATCATGTATAAACTGCTGCTGGTTAGTGCATGTATAAACTGCTGTTGGTTAGTAGCTTCTTTTGACTATGATCATGTGCTGTTAAGTTATATATTGTAATGTATATGATCTGTTAATTTATTGACAATTGATGTGGTTGAGAGCAAGTTTTAGGGACATATCAATCCTAGCTAGTTGAACGTGAATGCGTAGAGCCTTCTTCCTTCAATTGATGTAAACTAGGATATTCTATTCCCAGAACCATGAATGCATGTGTAATGAACAAATATGTCTTATCCTTGCAGCTTGTGGCTGCCTCAGATTGTGCTGGTGCTCTGGACGTCACTGATGACTTGCAACATTTGCTGGTAATTTTTGTTTATCATGGAGATAATAAATAGTTATTTTATTGTTTATGTAGTCGCTGTATATTTTCCTATCTATGTGCTCTTAGTTAATAGTAATAATAGTATCAACCTGCTTACCTCTTTATTTCATTGCATTTAGCTGTGGTTACTAATGACTCTTAAGAGTGGTAAGTTCTGATAAAATTGTTGAATCACTGCAATGAATCATCAAAAGTGTAGAAAGCTTCTCTTGGCATATTGGAATCATGCTTCTTGTATTGACTTTTGAGTGAGTTCTGAGATACCTGGTTTTGAGTGAGTTCTGATATGCCTGGTTTGAGCATTGGCCTATGTATTCCCAGTATGCTTGGACATATTTATTGTATCTAAGACTTTTGACTTTTATGTTGCTCATTCTTGTGTCAGATAGCTTATCCTTACGTGATAAGAAGACCTTATATACGTTCAGGTGGTGTCCCTTGGTGTATTTTGGCATAAACATCATGAATCATGATCACATTGTTTCCTGTCAAAACTGGTCTAGTATGATTTGTATTATCAGGAACTGACACGGACAATATAGATTTATGCAATTGGGCCACAAAAATATTGTAAACTACATCAGATCTTTAGCTCATTTAATGAATCTTAAAACAAGCTGAATGTAAATTTGTGCTGCATTAATTTTACAAATATAGTTTTAACTTATGATAGTTGTAGTCAAATAACATTTCAAATCATCAATAAAAAATTCTTTTTATCAGTACAACTGAAAATGCATAAAAATATGACCATCCCAATTCATAAATCACTTCATTTTAGCAATTCCATCTTCTTACCCTGACTGGTGAGCCACACCTTCACCAGTTCACATATCTTCAAAAGCGTAAAGTACATGTGAAGTGGTTGTGCCAAAGGTTTCAAATCAATGAACTTGAGTTTGGTCCATGGTTAGCCTAAACAATGAGCTGGTCAAACAGATTGCTCGTCTTTTTTTTGTCAAGGTTAGTTAGAAACTACACTTTCTCCCTCAAGGCATTTACAACTTTAAGAAAACGAAAAAGAAGGTGAGAGAGCCCTTAAGCAGTTGTCTCAATTTCACAAAAGTGGCAAACGTGCACTCAGGGATCAGTGCAACAGTTAGGTGCAGCTAGTAATCATGGTGCGGGATCTTATTGCCATGAGTTTTGTTGCCATGTTTTGTAACGTAAACCTTATCAAGTTTCAGGAGAAGTTAGGGACTTCTCTATCGAAGGATGTGTGACGCGGAACAAAGACCTAAAAGAAATATGATTTGTATGAAATTGAAAATTTATGAAAAAATTGTGCGTGGAAGTTTTAAATGAAACGTGAACAATCAACTATTATAAATTTATTACAAAAATTATAATAGAAATGCAAAAAAAACAATAATTAGGACTATCCGATGGCGTGTTGGTGACGTCAATGTCAGAGGCGGAGAAGAAAATAACATAGAGAGATCCGCTTTAGGGTTTTGGCATCGCACCATACAAACTAAAAAAATAGATTTCTCATTATTCAATTCTTCGATGAATAATTTATGAACTTACAAACTATTTGTAGACTCCCAATAAATAAAAGAAGATAAAACCAATCTCTAAAGACTTATCCTTAAGATAACTTAAATCATAACCGATAAAACAGAAAAATAAGCTCTATCTAAATAACCGAAAAAATAAAAATTAAAAGATAACAACAAATTTAAATTACGGTTCTCCACCATTCTTCTCTGCTTCGAAAAATTTACCTCCTGGTGAATTATGTAATCATGAATCCGAAAATTATGTTCCTTGGTGATGTCCTCCAAATCGGCCATGATGGAGGCCTTTGCTTCAGTAGTGTAGTCAACACAAAGACTTCTGGAAAGATGACGGAGCCCCAAATTCGTAATAACGATTGTGGAGGTGGAAGAAACAGAATATCCGCTTGGCAAATAATACCAAGCACCTTTATAAATGGTGGTTCCGTGGTTGTCTCCGTGCATCCAAATAAGTAAAATGATCGTCCATATAATCAACTATTATTTCTTGCAAACTATTACAATTATTTATAACAAATAAATAATAGAAATTCTTCACATGTTTAATTATTGGAACACGTTCAAAATTCTTCACATGTTTAATGGTTTAAACCTAGACCTAGACTTGGACTTGGATCTAACCGGTGATTCGTTTACGATAACTCAGTAGGTTCTACTAATGATTTTTATAAAGATATAGGGTCATCACTAGCAATAGTTTGTCTTAATATAGTTAAAATATTCATCGAGCAACTTTTTCATTTCGACATGCATCTTATCATATGCAACATCGATTATCGCACAAATTTGTTGCGAAAAATTTTGTGCAGACATTTTTGTATGGGTTTACCTACTTAGGTATAAAATATTTCTAAACCAGGGTTTAGCTTTGATACCAATTTGACATGGAACGAAGATCTAACAGAAATATGATTTGTATGAATTTAAAAATTTATGAAAAAAATTGGGCATGGAGGTTTCAACTTTTAAATGAAACGTGAACAATCAAATATTATAAATTTATTACAAAATTATAATAGAAATACATAAAACAATAATTAGGAATACCCGATGACATGTTGGTGACGTCAACGTTGGAGGAGGGGAAGGAATTAAGATAGAGAGATCCATTTTAGGGTTTTGACTTTTGACATTGCACCACACAAATTCAAAAATAGATTTCTCATTCTTCAATTATTCGATGGATAATTTATGAAGTTACAGACTATTTACAGACTCTCAATAAATAAAAGATAAAGCCAATCTCTAAAGGCTTATCCCTTAAGATAACTTAAATCCTAACTGATAAAACAAAAAAATAATCTCTATCTAAAATAACAAAAAATAAAATAAAAGATAACAACAAATTTAAGTTATGGTTTTCCATTAATGTGTCAATTGTAACACAAGTTAATGGAAGGGTTCAACTATGTTATAACCTTGATTCTTATTCGAGGTAATTCTGTTTCTTTTGTACCCAGAAGTAATTTAATATCAGTACCATGACCCATGACATAAACTTTGGAGAGCAGTTCTTTTGGACTGTGGTCACCCGTTCAAGCCACATTATATCCACCACCACGTATCTGCTGGGTCCACTGTGCACTTAATTTGAATATACTTGATACTGTTCTCTTTTCGATGACTGCAAGCAGCACAAATAGTTTGGATAGAGCGTAGCAGTGTTGCAAGGTCCGTCATGGGAGCCTAGGTGCTAAGAGGTGACACAAATGAGGCATATCGCCTCATACTGTAGTGACACCCCTAGGGCTTAGGCTCAGGTCTTTTAGGTTATTAAGGCACCATAAATATGTGTCAGAGTTAATCGACTAGGTTACAAGTGTAGTAGATAGTGCAGTTAGTGAACTTATAACCTAGTTACTCAGGGTGCAGTTACTGAACTTATAACCTAATATTCGTGTAACACAACAAATTTTCTTTTAATGGGGAATTAAATATAAAAAAATAGAAGTAAGCAACTATATTGTGATGGTATGTTGAAAGTTAATATGTTAAGAGATCATGACGGCTTTCTTAGTTTATCTAGATTCTTCATGTTGATAATTATTCTTGTTGTGGGGATGCACTTTTTTTAAGTTGTGACAATGTAAGACGGAAAAGATGCTTGGCACTCTAGAGATAGATGGCGTTTGTATTATTTGGCGGGATCCATCATGACTGTCAATACGTAGTGGGCTCTTCCTTGCTCGTGTTTTGGTTTAGAGAAGGAATGGGAGAATAGCAAAGTGGCTCAATTTTCCTGGAGAGTAGTCCTGCTATATAGGGAATAGAAGTGCAGCCTCCCCCCTGCCTGATTTCCTGGATAAGGTTTTGTTCCGTACGAAACTGATCTGGAATGGCTTGAGCATGTCAGACTTGGATGAAACTTCAAATCATGAAAGTGTGTTTGGTTATTGATTTTTGTACATGTGTGGGAAAATCGTTGAATCTCACACAGGTTCTACTCCTGTAATGCCAGTTTAAATATCACAAGTATGAAATATCTGCAACTCTGGAACTAGAAGCACTTGACCTATCAATATATATTAGGCTTATTACAACATTGACATTTATTTGAAATAACCCTTCTTCTGTTGAATGCTTTATAATCATCTTTTCATTTGATAACAGGAGACTGACGAGCTTGCTGGTCTTCATTGTTTTCGTCACCTTCGGGATCAATTGGCAGCATCCTTAGATTCAATAAACAGGTTCGTTTGTGAAATTATCGTACTTACATTGCCTTCTATCTCATGCTTTTAGCACAATACTCAAGTCTTAGATGTGCTTCTGTGCATTACTCATGTTTCTCAAGATTTTTTTATGCTAGTTATCAGAACTTTGCTACAATGACAACTGAATTGAGGATTGTTATTATTTGGAACCGTGATATGCATATGTAAGTATTTAAATTGCAAGCACAGACATTATTTTCTATGCACCGACTTGAATGGGGACAATAACCCTGGTAGAAGAATATGCAGGTTTGTTACTTGATCTAGAAACACAAGTCTTTACAAGGTTGGATCATGTGATATGGAAAAACTATGTTAAACATAGTTCAAGATAAGGTATTATTACACTTCATCTGTTGGACAAGGCATTGAATGAAATAGAAGTTCAAGAATTATTGGTGACTGTAAAATAATAATTTATTTGAAGAAAAGTAAGGAACATTTTTTGTAACGAATGAACCACAAGAAAAGACTTGGATTGTATGCCTACAGGCAGGGATAAGAACAATCAAAACCTTATGTGCCATTGTGTTGAATCTTAACTATTTCAAAGTTAATTTTGTTTTAGTAAGAGTATATCTAAACATAGAGAACCTACATTATTGATGGAATTTCTAAAATGTAAAACTGATTCAGAAACTATGACGTAAAATGTCCCTAGTTAATGCATGTTGTTGAGAATAAAGAAGAAACTTACTGAAGAAGGAGAGGATTACAAGTGGTCAATTTCTGACGGTAGATTCTGTAGGAAGTAGGGAACAGTTACTGGGAAAAAAGAGGGAGATTGTCACAGGACAAAGTTAATCATAGACAGATAAACAAGTGTCCTAAATGACAAGCTAACAAGTAGTTTTATGGGGACAACATAAGGGCGGCAATTACTTGAAAATGAAAAGGTGTGCCAACTATCAAAGTTGAAGTATTTTCATATTCCTTTTGATTTTATGAACCGTCAGTTTTGGTTATTGTTGCTTATATGTGCCTCTCTCTTGCACACTCTTGTAGGTAAGGTCCTCTATTGTTTGGGGGTGAACTATTCTAAGCTGCATAGGTTTTTTCCGCGAATAAGACAATTCCAACCTCTTCAAGATTTTTTTTCCACCTCAAATGTGTAAAACTTTGCTCATTATGTTGGGGATGTTACTTTGCATGCACTAACTAACACACGAGTCTTATCTTCAAAAAGTATAATGCTCTTAAATATCTGATATCTGGGATGTATCTTAACTTGATAATATTCATTCTTGTAGCATTCTTTCGGCAGAATTTGTGCGTGCAGCTATACATGACGCAAGGACTGTGGATTCTATGATTGTGTCAAGAATGAAAACAAACGCTCCTAATTTCATCAATGGCACTGAAGAAGTACGTTTTCATCTCCATGTTAATAACTTTCTAGTTACTTATTAACTATTATTTACTTTTATCCTGCTAGCCAGTTGGGGCTTTTGTTGAAAGGAAAATTCTACAAGATTCCTATAAGACCAACCATGCTTTATGGATCATAGGGTTGGCATAGTCACAATATTCCCGAATTATTTGAAAATTTCGAATAATTCCCAAATACAAGGCTAGACGAATCAATTCTCGAATAATCCTCCTAATCAGGAACTATCCATTTAGTTCAGGAATTAAAAGAATAGTTCACAAATTATTTGTCTTCTTTTTTTTTTTTTGAATCAAAAAAAAAAATGAGAATGTCGTATTTTTTGAATCAAATTATTTGTCTTCTTTATAATTGTGTTTCTCTTTTCGGTCTCTGCTTAGAAATTGCTTTGTTTAGGAGGCAGTTTTATACTTGAAGGTTTTTCTTTTATATTTTAGGGGGTTGTATTAAATTGGATGGTATTTATTGGTACCACACTTACACCTATATATATATATATATATATATATATGTATATATATATATATATATATATATATATATATATATATATATGTTCTCGATTATTTTCCAAACTATTGCTGAATTTCCTCCAACGACGAACTTATCAACTTTGCCGAATTATTCCTGAATGTCGAACTTGTGACTATGATGTTGGACAATTAAGAAACAACATGTCCAGAATATTAGTGTAAAAAAAATGAGTGCGAAGATGGATGAGTGTAAATGCTTTAAATGTTAAGATAAGAAATCATTGTATCTGTGAGAAGTTAGAGGGGATGCCAACTGAGGACAAGATGGGAGAAAATCGTCTTAAGGTGGTTTAAACGTGTGCAACACATGCTAATATATGTTCCTGTAAGAAGGAGCGATAATATAGTAGTTAATGGAGCTGCTAGAGATCAGTGTTGCAAAAAACGGCCTGGGCGGCCGACTAGTCGGCAGTCGGCCGCCGCCGACTCGACTTTGCTCCTGGGCGGACAAAAAATCGGACAACTCAAGAAGTCGGCCAAGTCGGCCGACTAGTCGGACCTAGGCGGCTAGCCGACGCTAGTCGGCCGCCTAGGCAGCAGAAAAGCCAAAAAAAAAGGGTTGAAAGAGGAAACCCGACCCGTACCCAAATTGGGTTAAAAAACCTAACATATTCTTACAGCAGCACAACAACAGCTGTTCCCAAAAAAAAAAGAAAAAAAAAGGAAAGAAGAAGAGTTCGAAGAAGAAGGGTTCGAAGAAGAAGGGTTCGAAAACCTAACCTCTGCGTCGACGTCGCTGTTCCCGTCGACCTCAGCGCCAGCGCCATCGTAGCCTGTCGCCGTCAGCCGCCGAGCCGAGTCCCACCGACCTCAGCGCCAGCGCCACCATTGCCCGCCGAGCCGAGTCCTGCCGACCTCAGCGCTAGGTAATATTGCTGCTTCTTCTTCTTCTTCTTCTGCTTCTTCTTCCTTTGCTGCTTCTTCTTCCTTTGCTTGCTTCTTCTTCTCCTTTTTTTGTGTGAACTGTGAACATTGATTGAAGCAAAACGAAGTGGTGCACTTTTAAACCCCCACAACCACCACACACGTGATGGATAGACTTGAGCACAGTGCAATTTTTTTTTTTTGTCTTTGCTTTGAAATTTGAGAGCGACAGCAGCAACTTTGACAAATTGACTCTTGAGAGCAGTGAGCACCCACCACCACCACACACGTATGCAATTTTTTTTGTTTTTGTCTTTGCATTGAATTGAGACTTTTGTCTTTGCATTGAGTTGAGAGCAGTGAGCACCCACCACCACCAGTACACACGGTTTTTTTTTTCTCCTGCACTGTCTGCACAGTAGTGACAGTACAGTGAGTGCAACATTCAACAGCAGCATATATATATATATATATATATATATATATATATATATATATATATATATGTATGTGTGTGTATGTATATATAATGTTTTTTTTTGGTTTATTTACTTGTTAATTTGTTATGATATTTAATATGATTCAATTGTTTTATAGATATGACTACTTCGTCGGCCGCTTCCAATTCCAATGTTGGTGAAATGTCAAATAATTTGAACATCCAAAATGCTCTCAAACGTGCATCCGGTGACGTTGGATGGAATTATTGAGCACTTTAATCCATCTCCTTTTCTTTTTGTGAAATTTTGATTATGTACAAGACTTTGGAGTTTGGGTACTTAAGTTAATATTTTGATGTCATATGATATATATTGCATAATAATTATTTTTTATTGCATATATATATATATATATATATATATATATATATAAAATTCAAAACCGACTAATCCGACTAGTCCCCGACTAGTCCGATTAATCCCTAGTCCCCGCCAACCGACTAGCGGCCGACTAGCGATTTTTACAACCTTGCTAGAGATAGAGGTAGGCTTGCACGAAAATGATTCAAAGTTTTAAAGAAGGATATGGTTTGAAGTTTCAAAGAAGGATATGATTTTTGCCAGTGTTATAGAAGACACGACCCTTAACTTGGGACAATGTTCTAAAAATTGCTAGACGGACTCGGTGTTGGTGCAATGGAAGGGACTTCAACAGGGTCTCATAACACCCTAGGTTGGAATGCTGTCGCACAAATTCAAGCAAATGTTATAAAAATTATTCCGCAGAGTGAATCTAGCTCTATGCCCAAAAATTGGGCCTTCGATCCACAGGGGTGTGTTAGAATAAATATATAACCTATAACCCTCACTACAAATCTAGAGTTTTGGTGCCGTGACATGGCTCCCTGCTACTACACCAAATCTCTAGACTTGTAGTAAATGTTGAGGGTTAGGGGCGGGGCTAGGATACCAATCATGGTGGGACACTAAGAACCTGAAATTAATTAGTATTTTTATCATATTGTAAATTAAAGCAAGAATTATAATTACCTTTAGGAAGAAAGTATGAAAATATTGTTTTAAACATTATTCATGTATATTAAAGTCCCGCACACTACACCAAAACTATAAAGTTGTACTGGTAGTTGAGGGTCACGGGCGGAACGAGGATCCTAATCCAGGTGGGGCACTAAGAATTTGAAATTAATTAACATTTATCATATTGTAAAATTAAACTAAGAATTATAATTAACTTCTAGGAAAAAAAAAGAATACAAAAATATTCTTTTAAACATTATTCATGTATCGAGGGTGAGAACAATTTTCAATAAGTTAAAATACCAAAAATATTATTAAGATAAAGTTCTTCAATTCCCAGTTGTAACATAGCATAACAATTAAATAATTCTGAATAGTATATTAAGCATAGGCCAAGAAGAGAGGAATGATTCTTTGTGATAAAAAGAGAAGGATAAGAGAAGACAAATGTAGTTTGCGATAAATAGATAGAAGTAAGCCATTAGTAATAAACAAAAATTATATTTATAGTCATATGCTTTCGGAATGATTTAATTAAAGATCTAAATCCTATCTTACCAATATAATTAACATGCACTTACTTTCAATCAATATTTAAAGCTTATCATATCATGAAAGTGATTGCCTACTATCTAAAATAGGAGTCTAATAGGGGAAAAAAACAAAATTTTGTTATAAAAAAGAGACGAAAATAAAAAGAACTGTGCTTAGCATGCCATATCTGAACAAACAAAATAATATTATTAATTGGGATAGTTTTGATCTACTAATTACTATGCAGTACGCAGACCAAAATAATTTAGATAATCTTGGATTGGTTTTATATTCTTATTTTGATTATAATACATGTGTATTAGATAATCTGGGATTATTTTGTTTTATATATATATATATATATATATATATATATATATATATATATATGAAAACATGATATGAGCCATGCCATGTTGACTCCCACATGGGCCAATAGGAATTAAGTTATATATATATATATATATATATATATATATATATATATATATATATTAATTTGAGTGATAATATTAATTTTAATGTAATATCAAAATTAAAATTAACACTAAAATTAACTTTTAAATTAAAATTAACACTAACATTAACATGAAAATTAATATTAACATTAAAATTAATATCTATTTTTTTCCAAATCACTTCATTCCTATTGGTCCATGTGGGAGTCCACATGGCATGGCTCATTTAAAAATATGAACCAATGGCTCATATCTTGTTTTCCATATATATATATATATATATATATATATATATATTATATGGCGGCTGCGGGAGAACCCGGAAACCCTAGCTCTGCTAGGGCATCGCCAAATCGTGGTGTGGAGGCGGCCAACCGCCCCCCGGACCGGGGGAAAGGCAAGGGGATGGCGGTGGCGGTCGGTGGCGACCGGCGGGAGGTGGTCGGCGGCGGCCGGCCGCCGGAGACGTGCGCAACAGCTGCTCGCCCGCGCGCGTGAGCAGGAGCCCAGAGGGCCGACCGGGGAGGTCCGGCGACCCTCCCCCGGGGACAGGCGGCTGCCGGCGACCCTCCCCAGGCGGGGGGGGGGGGGGGGTGGCCGGGGAGGGCTGCGGACGGCGGCTTCTCATCCGAGCACGGGTTCGGTTGGGTGTTCGACGGCGGTGGACCCCGGGGGCTCCTCGATGGTGTTCACCGCCCAAAGGACATCGTCTGGATTGGAGGATGAGGAGGGGGCTTGGACTACGGTCCAGAATCGGAGGGTAAGGCGAGGAGGAGGGCAACGATCGCAGATCCCTGAGGCTAGGAGAGGCTCAGCTTATACGCAGGGATCGGACAGGAGGGCGGGGATAGCCAGGAGAACGGGTCCAACGGTGGGTCAGGCTCACTTGAGGGAACGGGAGGGACAAGCCAGGATTGCGTGGCGGCCTCGTGCGAAGGGGTCAGCGGGGACGGCTGCCCCAGTTATCGGGGGAAGAGGGACTGCTGCGAACATGAGTGCCCGGCCAACCCCGACGATTCCACCTCGGAGTCCGGGCCCGCGGTCTGTATCCTGGGCAGATGCATGCAAGGTGGGAGTCGCCAAGACTCCGGCATCGATGGAGTATGTTGCACCTATGGCGATTGGGGGTGAGCTC
This sequence comes from Iris pallida, assembly GCA_029216955.1. Classification (NCBI taxonomy): domain Eukaryota; kingdom Viridiplantae; phylum Streptophyta; class Magnoliopsida; order Asparagales; family Iridaceae; genus Iris; species Iris pallida. Next base: position 3,793,731 of record JANAVB010043419.1, on the reverse strand, counting down.
TGCGCCGACTTCCCGGCCGACGAAGTGGCGAAGGTGACGACATTCTGGGAGAATACTTTAGTGCTATATGTGTTGGGGAGCAAGCCCTTCTACGGGCAGATCCGAGGATATGCAGATAGAGTCTGGCGGCCGAAGGGTAGCATGGAGTTCTTCTCCAAGGAAAACGGCTTCTACTTCGTTAAATTTGGGTTGGCAGAAGATGTGACTCGGATACTCCAGGGAGGGCCATGGACGTTTGACGGCCGTCTCATTATTCTGAAGCAATGGTCTCCCGACTTGAGGTGTGAGAAGGAGGTGCTTAATGCGGTGCCTGTGTGGGTTCGGTTTCCTGAGTTCCCGGTACGCTTCTGGAGTGTCCCACTTCTTATGAGACTCGCCAGCCTCATTGGCAAGCCGATTAAGGCGGATGATGCCACCCGCCTTCAGGTCTAGATTGATGTATGCTCGGGTATTTGTGGAGATTGATGCCAGGTTGGACCTGCCTGAGCAGTTGAAGTACAGGACCCCTTCTGGCCAGTTCCTTATGCAGAAGGTGGAGTATGAGTGGGTTCCCCCCAGATGTCCGGCGTGTGCCTGCTTTGGGCATCTCCCGAGTGCTTGTAGGCGTGGAGGAGCTTCTGAGGTGGTGACGGAGGAGGTAGTGCAGGAGGCAGGTGGTGCAGATGACTCCCCAGTAGTTGACCAAGTGGGCTTGATGGAGGATGAGATGGAGGCAGACCCTTCCCCCATCTCTGGGGAATATGAGGGGTCTCCGACGGAGGTTCTTGCTGGAGCGATGGTTGAGTATATGGGGACGAGGACCATGACCACCAGGAGTATGGGACAGGAGGACAGGCGAAATGGAGATAAAGACACGCTAGCTCTTCAGGTTTACAGTCGGAAGCGCCAGGCTACGGAGTCGCATAGTGAGGACAGCGGGTAGGGTGGGACGGAGAGAGTGTGGAAGGTCAATCCTAAATGGGTGGCGGTCCTAGCTCAGCCTCCCCCACAGGGGGACCCACAAGGGGCTGCGGCCCCTGCTCTGCCCCTTCTTCTTCAGGGGGATAGAGATGAGGATACCAGAGATATGGAGGTTGCACTCTCCCCGGGTGCCCCTTCAGAGGATGTTCAGGGGACCCCACCCGCGGTTTAGATGTCGGCCCTTGCCTGGAATGTCCGGGGGGGGTGTTCTCTGGGGAGATGGAGGGAGATTAGTGAGGTGCTGAGGAAGGAAAAGTGTGAAATCTCGATCTTACTAGAGACTAAGATCAGGGGGGCGAAAACTCTGTCCCGTAGAACTCCTACGGACTGGGTCCAGCTCCACAACCTTGGTCTCTGTGATATGGCGAGGATCTGGGTTAGATGGAATGGAGCTAGTTGGGAGGGAGAGGAGGTTTTCATGTCTGACCAGCTGGTGGCTATCTCCTTCACCAACAAGGGTGGGTTCCGATTCTTACTTGGTGCTGTCTACGGGCACAACGACAGGAGGCGCCGGGAGACCTTGTGGCAGGACATCATCAGGCTGAGTTCCTTAGCGATGCATCGTCATCTCCCCTTACTTATTATGGGAGACTTCAATGCTACGCTATACAGGGGGAGAAGCTGGGGGGGAGGCCGGTCCCGGACCAGATCCTATCAGATTTTCAGTCTTGCCTGCTCCAGTCCGGGCTCAGGGATCTGGAGAGGGTAGGACACATATGGACATGGCACAACAAGGCGACGGTGAGCAGGGTGGCATGCCAGCTCGATCGTGCTTTGGGGAACAGTGATTGGTTCCGCCTATTCCCCTCTTCTGTGGCTGAGGGGCTCCCTGCGGGGACCAGTGACTACTCGCCGATCCTGGTGCGCTTCGTGGAGAGTCCCAGATGGAGAGCCCGTCCGTTCCGGTATGACAACAGTTGGTTCCTATCGGCTGGATATGAGGAGACTGTGGCGGGAGGTCTTTGCCAGGAGGCGGTCGGCACTGCCCAGTTTTGTATGGTTCACAGGCTGAAGAAGACCAAACGCGCCATCAGAGACTGGGTGAGGGCTCTCCCCCGGACTTCCTTACAGGAGAAGGAGGCGGAGTTGAGAGACCTGCAGTCAGATCTTCAGGGCGACATGATGAGTGGGGAGATGGCGGCTAGAGAGAAGAAATTGGCTGCAGAGGTCAACACCTTGCGGCTCCAGCAGGAGATTAGTGCGGCCCAACGGGCCAAATGCTCCTGGCTCAAGGATGGGGATCGCTGCACCAGATTCTTCTATGATGTCATCCGGGCTCGCCAGCACCGGAACCGTATTCAGAGACTGATTGGCAGGGACGGGCGTCTTGTGACCGACCAGGTTGCTATCCAGGAGGAGGCTGTCCGGTTCTATTCTGAGCTCTATCATCAGACGGACTATCTTTCGGTATTCCCGCAGCTGACTACGAAGACGTTGATTACGGAGTATGGCAATAGTCTTCTTATGGCTCCTATCCGGATGGCGGAGGTGGAGGCGATTGTGATGCAGGCTGATGCTTCCAAGTCTCCTGGGCCGGATGGTTTCTCCAGTGGCTTCTACAAGCGTCATTGGGGTATCCTCAAGGTCCGGGTCCTTGCGGCTGTTCAGGAGTTCTTTGATACAGGCAATCTCCTGAAGGAGTTGAACCACACCTTCCTGACGCTAGTGCCCAAGAAGGAGGGGGCGACTTCTTTTGCTGACTTTCGACCGATTGCTTGCTGTAATTATTTGTATAAAATAATTACTCATCTTATGTGCAGGAGGATGGAGGATGCTATGCAGGGCCTGGTTTCTCGGAATCAGGCGGCATTCATCAAGGGGCGGTCTATTGCGGAGCATAGCCTGCTGGCTCATGAGCTGATTCGGGAGTTCCACAAGCCTGGAGGGATGAAGGCCTGTGTGAAGCTCGACCTGAGGAAAGCCTACGACACCGTCAACAGAGACTTCCTCTGTCATTTGATGGGTGCGATAGGATTCTCCGAGACATGGGTGGACAGAGTCAGAGAGTGCATCACCTCTCCTACTTTCTCGGTCCTCATTCAGGGTATTCCATACGGGTTCTTCGGCAGCAGCAGGGGGCTTCGGCAGGGGGACCCGCTTTTCCCCTACCTATTCACCCTCGTGATGGAGTATTTCACCTGTTTGATGGACATTGCTGTGCATCGGGAGAGGATTGTACCGATATACAGCAGGGTCTCTCCGGTGGTCTCACATCTCATATATGCGGATGACCTATTGGTTTTGTTGAGGCCTTCCATGCGAGGGATGAGGGAGCTTGCGGCAGTGATGGAAGAGTTCGGACAGCTATCGGGCCTTCGGTTAAATAGGGACAAGAGCAAAGTTTACTTCAGCAATTCTTGCATTTTGAAGGAGGAGCGGGCCCTGGAGCTTGGGGTGGAAAAGGGGGACCTCCCGGTGCAATATCTGGGGGTGCCCCTTTCCGTCAACTACGCGAAGGACCGAGAATGTCAGAGTCTGGTGGACTTTGCACAGAGGAGGGTAGAGGGCTGGCAGGCGGCTGGCCTATCTTTTGGAGGGCGTATTGAGCTGGTTCGATCGGTCATTTCTGCTATTGCTTTGTTCTGGCTCCAATCTATTATGGTTCCTTTGGCTACTATCAGAAAGATTGAGGGCATATGTGCCAAGTTCATTTGGCATGGGGGGATTCATGCCATCTCTTGGGGGCAGCTCTGTCGGCCCAGGAAGGAGGGAGGTGTGGATCTGCAATCCCTTGTATCTGTCAGGGAGGCGGCGGGGATCAAGCTGGCATGGAGGTTCCTTCAGGGCGATTCTCTCTTGTCGGCCTGGATGACTAGTCGGTATCTCCGGGGCAGGAACTTCTGGGTATGTGAAATTGACAACAACTTCTCTGTGTCTTTCAAGCATATCCTGAGGAACCGTCCTGTACTTCGGACGGCTATTCGGAGGAAGATGAGGGAGGGAGGGGAGACGGACCTTTGGCTCGATCCGTGGATTTCAGGTCAGTCTCTTCTGGAGATTCTGGGTCCCCAGAGGGACGGTGTGGCGTACAGAGGTCTGACTTGTAGGCATATCATCAGTGGTGGGGTCTGGAGGCCAGAGGAGTATCGTTTTACTGCTCAGTTAGGTGAGGAGATCAGACAGGTGCAGATCACTCCTACGGCACTGTCTGATGTCTGGGTTTGGGCCCCTCCCGGCCGCTCGGAGGGTGCGGGGGAGTTCAGATTTAGCAGCTGCTACGACCTTGTTCGCCCCCACTTCGATGATATTGAGGAGTACGACTTTGTCTGGGGGAAGGGGCTTGCCAGGAAGATGCAACTGTCTGCTTATAAACTGGTGCTGGGCCGGTTACTCACTAGAGACCGACTACTTCGGTTCGGGGTCCCTGTCCCTGACCCTAAGTGTGTTTTGTGTGAGACAGAGAATGAATCCATTGGGCATCTGTTCTTTCAGTGCCACGTGGCATGGAGCATCTGGGCGGAGCAGAGCCGACGACACTTGGGAGGGGTTGGAAGGGAGCGGGACTTCAGAGAAATCCTTAAGTGGATTGGTGATTGCAGGGACCAGGAGCAGAGCTGGGCCAGATGTGCCAGATTGAGACTTGCTGCATCTGTTTGGCATGTCTGGAAGGAGAGGAACCGGCGCATTTATGAGGGGCTGTCCACTACACCAGTGGGCATCCTTCAAAACATTGAGTCGGATGTACTTATAATGTCCCCCTGAGTTGGGACTGTATCTCTATGTTGTAACCTATTGCGATGATAGTGGAATAAAATTTACCCTTTTTCCAAAAAAAAAAAAATATATGTATGTATGTATGTATGTATAAAAGAGGGATCCGCATCCCCTCATTTTTTGCATCTCCAAGCATCCTCATGTTTACAACCATTGGATATTGTTTAAGTCATCTAATCTTAACAGTTGATTTGAACCATTCAAATCAATGGTTAAGATTAGATGACTTAAACAACATCCAACGGTGGATAACATGGGGATGCAAAAAATGAGGGGATGCGGATCCTCTCTCTCTCTCTCTCTCTCTCTATATATATATATATATATATATATATATATATATATCAAAAGTTTCGCCCGCGGAGCCCCCCCCCCCCCCCCCCCCCCCCCCCCCCCCCCACTACCATCGGATGGGGGGCGTGTAGGGCCCACGCGTGCGTCCGCTCTATCCAACCGTTGAGGGCGACGGGGCTCCGCGGGCGGGACTCCGAATCTGGACTATATATATATATATATATATATATATATATATATATATATATATATATATATATATATATATATTGGTTGGAATAAATATATTTAGATAATCATGAATATTGAAAAGATATGGTTGTATTTGGAATTCTTTAGAAACACATCAGGTGGGGCAGAATAACATGTTCCTTCTCCAATAGAGAAAATAGGAAAGAAAACTGACTAATCTGTGAAGATTACCGGAATTCCAGGTGGGGCCCTGGCCCCACCGTAGCCTTTGTTGATGGTTATTATAATATTCTAACACGCTCCCGCATGTCGAAGACCCATGTTTGGGCAGAGAGCTAGATTCATGCGGCGGTGCTTTTTTAAATCCACTTAAAATGTGTGTATGAGGTTTGAAACCTGCGTTGCTCTTATACCATGTTGAAGTCCATGCAACTACACAAAAACTCTAGAGTTGTAGTGAGGGTTTTATATTAATAATTCTTACAGTTAGAAACTATGAAGGGTGTACAGTTTTTGGCTTCTTTTAGTGGCTTTAGCAAATTCTATTGAAAAGTATATTTCAGTACATGCTTGCATTGTCTGTCATAGTCATAGAACCAGGAGGATATATTTGTTAATGGAGATTTTTCCAATTACTTTAATTGGAGCAGCCAAAATGTCTTATAATGCTTATGTTCTCTTTCCTATAAAGTTTCTTTACGTGGCTGATACTTTCCATTGGTGACAAGTAACTTTGCTTTTTAATTGTGATATTTGCACTTATCTTTATTTATGGCAGGATGGTGTAGCTTTATTGTATTAGTAAATTTCTCGCATCTCAAATTTTTATTTAGTAACTAGGAATTTAAGCATCCATAATTCGAAGAATGAGTTTTTTCAGTTATTATACAGTTCCTAGACACGATCCCTTAAGTTTGCTGCAAATGCAAAATGCTCCATGCAGTGGCTGATGCATTACTATACTCCTGTTTCCTACAACTATTACAACAAAATTATTTAAGATAAATTTTGCTAATCATTTTTTTCTTTCAATAATTGAAAAACTCCTACATTAGCCCCTTCGACTAGAGTTGATTTGATATTTCGTATTCCAATGGAGTCTTTTGAAAAGGAAAAATAAATAAATAAATAAAAATGACTCACAAGTCGTATGCTAGAAACCCATTGTTGCAAAAGATTCTTTGTTGTCTTGGTTGTGATTAGGATTTAACCATCATTTGACCTGTAGATCTGTTCTATAGGTAGTTGCTGCTTCTTTTTTTTGAGTTTTATTCTTCTCATCAACAATAGTTAAATTCATTATTTATGAACCCTTTTACATTCATTTAATGACATGGGCATAGGTGTAGCTGTTTGTTTTGCAGTTGGTTCTTAACTACAGTTTATGCCCCTTTGAGCTTGATTCCTTGTCTGAGAAAAATAAAGACATTTGATTTATATGGTACTAGAGTAGTGGTAACAAGTATAATAACAGTTACTTACATATTCTAGCATACAGTAGTAAAATAGTGTATTGGTTAGTTTCTGTTTTGATTTTTCCCTATTCGTATTTTTGATATTATGAATGTGGAACTTAAATTGCGAAACATTTTGAGCCCAAAATTGTAACAATCTATGTGCATTATCATTATCTTTTATTCTTTTTCTTGTTCCTTGGTTAACATTGTTTTCAAGGTTGTCCAATATTTTTATTGTCGTAATTACTTTTTTTTTCCTCTCTATCAACAGTTCAGTCTGAAGTTATCTGCACTTTAACAGTGATGTCATACATGTTGCTGCTTTTTTTTTATATTTTTTTATGTCAACTATTCATCGATCAAATTAGTGAGTATGTTTCGTTTATCTGCAGGTAAAGTTAGATGATGATGAAAGCTCCATTTTACGAGACCGTCTTCTCCCTCTCATCATTGGTTTGCTCAGAACAGTGAGTTCCACTACCTTAACCGGCCTACTAAATTTGGTTGAAAACTATTCATTTAGTATCTTGTATGTTGTTTTAAGACTTGTAACTAAACTATGGTCTGAGGCATGTGCATTTATTTTATTTCATAGCTTTCAGCTGTCCAGTGACTTTGACTTTCTGATAGAACTACTGTTGGCTTTTGGAGAGTCCAAGCCATAAACTAAACTAACATATTTCTTTCCCTATATTTGTCTATTTGTTTCTTTTTGCGAACATCAACCCTTTTCTCCCTTTGGCTTGTTTCATTGAGATTAGTGCAATTCCGTATAGTAAATCATGGCACCTTACCTCGTCGTCTACTCTCTAGGTGAACTTGGAGGGTGTTCTTGGGTTGCATGAGCTTAAACTGCATTACCCTAAACTACCCTACCTCCCTAATCTAGCCTTCTGGCTTTTCTGATTCTTGCTGACTGCTACCTTGGCTAGGAATTGCAACTCAGCTTTAGAGGGTTGACTTTAGGTTCAAACCCGTTATGAAACTTTATCATGGAACTTTCGTGTCTTCGATAGTCCATCCGATTATGACAAGTGTGGCTTGCATGACAATCATGATCTATTCAAGCCGTTGAAGGAATTTATACTGTTTCACTAACTAGTAGATGTCCGAAGCCATTTTGACTATAGCAGCTACGTAGACTCTTTTAGTGAAAGATTAGCTTAATCTATAGTACTTTCTTCTGCTCACCATTGTTGAAACTTATGATTCACAACTATTCTGCTTGAAATATTGTATGCTAATAACATACCTTTGTAAGCATATGCTTTGCGAAGGGATCAGACTTCTCTTATGATATTTTACTATAGGTACAAATCATTTTGTTTCTGCTCATCAACTTGGTTTTGAATACATTATAGTTGAAATATTAAGCATTGAACTACATGAGTAGCCTATCTTAAATACCTGTAGAGCTGGTGGATAACTTTCAGATATGGATATCTCATATCTGTAATAACCTAAGTTGAACCGAGATATCTATTGTGTATCGATTTACTTGATTATCCTGTCGTCTACCCTAAGATACATTGTACTCTAATTCATGATGAACCTTTCTATTATTGACATAGTTTACTTTGTAAATTGTTATGTCTATAACTTGCCATCATCCCTTTTACAATTTCTATCTGATGGAAACGTGGTATCACCTATGTTTATATATACTAGTGGACTGTATTTTTTTTGTTTAGCATATTTTGATTTAATTTACATATTCCTTTTAGGCAAGACTTCCTGCTGTTCTAAGAATTTACCGCGATACACTCATTACTGAAATGAAGGCTGCCATTAAAAGTACAGTTGCAGAGTTGCTTCCAATTTTGCTAACTCGTCCATTAGAGTCTGATCTGGTGACTGGAGAACGAGCTGCGGATCCAGATGGTTTGGTCACATTTATTGTGTATTTGTTAGAATTCAATGATCTTAGGGAATATATTACTTGAAGTTAATCCTCACTGTCACCGAATTGATCTTCTACATGGCTCAGGTCGAGGTTTGTCACTGGCAAGCAAGTTGAGGAACCTTTCTCCGGAAAGCTTTGTTCAACTTTTAATTGCTATCTACAAGGTTGTGCAGGTAAGGCAACCTTCGTTAGTCTGTTAATTTTATCTACTAACTGTTTATGAAACTCTTATATGCCACCAATCTACTACTGTCCAATCACACTCATGCATGGAAAAGTCTGCCTACTTCGCCCTGCCCTCCTCGAAAAAGAAATCTCAACTATCGAAATATACTAGTCCTAATTCTCCATTCGCACAAGTCACGAACCTTTATCAAATCACAAACAACCACTTCATTGCTAGACAATGCAATTTGGAGAACACTACGGATCACACTTGGCTACTTTTTCAGTAATAAATCCATTTCTCCAAGATAATGTTATTGCTAGGGTTGACATGGTGCTTAGGCCGGTCCCACGTAGGTCGTGGACAAGAGATATATTAATTTATTTATCTTTGTGGATGCTAGATCGAGTTAAAAATCTTAATCGATGCGCGATCGAGTTAGAAACTTCCCTTGACACAAGCTCGATTAAGGACTACAACAAGTATATCATAGAAAAGTGAGCTCAGCCTCGCACCCTCTCTTCGCAAGGCCTTAGAAAGAAGGTAGTACTGATTAGCTTTTGTTTCTTAATTATAGTGCAGAAATTTCATCCCTTGTGATCCTAATATTCTGCCCCTCCCTATGGGACAACCTACCAATCACAAGTATAATTGAAAAATCTAAACTATTATTATCGTGCAAGTACAAGAGTATGTGTTTCAATCCATGTGTGTTAAAGGACAAGAAGCGATGCAAAGACATTATACTAAGGAAGACCTTCGAATATCCTATGAGTCTAAGTATCCAACCCTTAAGAATTATAAAGTTACCAATAGCTTGTAAGTAACCTAGCGTAAGGAGGTCTACTCCTAAGATTTAGATAATTTTGTGTTTGACGGTTTTCAGATCAAGAACAATGTTACAGAAAGCATTATGCAGCCACTGCGACAAGGGGACGCCTAGCACTTAGGCGAACACCTAGGTAGATTTATGTGAAAAAAGGGTTACCATCGAAGAAGGCTTAAGATTTTCTAGTTCATTGAAACTAATACAAAAATATAGATTTATATACATATAAATAAAATGACGATTACATTATAAAGAACTTTAGCAAAGACTCCAATCGACCAAAGACTATAATAACAAGTATTGAACATATAAATTGTAGTTTATAATTTACCAAAATTAATGTAATATAAAAATAATAGGTCAGTGTTTTTGAGGTACACCAAAAATTGACCAAGAAATTAAAATGAATCTGGCAATCTTTTTTTTTTTTGAAAAAAATTGGAATAAAAATACAAAATATAACTACACTAATATCTAGGCATCACTTTTTCTTGTTTGGTCGCATAATGCTGCTTTTCCTTGCATAATGTTAAATCCATCCCCCCCCCACCCCCCCACCCCCCCCCTCCCCCCCGGCGCCGCCGCCGCCGCCGTATAATGTCGCCTAACGCCTAAAATGCACAATATACTGAAAATTGCTGCATTGGGTAGCCGCATAGCACCTAGGTGCTACTTTTTAACTCATTTTAGAACCCTGATCAAGAATTGGTTATCTTTTGAAATTTTGAAATTTTTTCGGCAAAATCTCCTTTAGATTTCTTGATTTGAAAATCTAGCATAAATAAAATATACGACAGTGAACAACCCTCCATAGGGTTCTCCTCACACTGGAATTCACAAATAGAATGATAACATATCATAACTCATGAAATGCACGAAAATGACAAAAATTCTTAACAAGGAAGCTCAGTTATGGTGTTGCCTTCAAATTAATCCTATGATCCACTTATAATTCATTAAATCGCACTAAATTTTGAATCTTATTAAAAATGCTCAAAAATAAGCCAAATTTGTTATTTGTGGGGTTTCAGATATCGGCCTAGCCCTAAGATACTAAGTATAATGTATTCAATTGTAGTTTTACTTATTTAAATTATGAAAATGAAATGATAAAATGGAATTAATGCTGAATTCTGATTAAGTTGGGTAAGTTAGGTCGTGTCGCCTAGTTTAGGCTCCGACACACTTGAACTAGATTTAGAGGGTGTTTTTAATGCACTATATACTTAGTGTTGAACATTTTAAAGTGCTCAAACAAGTACGAGATCCACCAACTTTAAGTTGTTTGTTTTTTGCACTTTAAAGTGCTCATTAAGATATATTGATGCCCTTTGCAAGTGCAAAAAAAGATCATGGCAACCTTAAACAAATTTGATTATTACAAAACGACAAACAACTCTAATCCCTTCAATTTTCCATTTTCTTTAGCTCTAGAAAGAAAAAACTAGGCTAATTTGAAATTCCAAATTATCAACTAATTTGGCTTATAAATACCACTTGAGTAATTTCCAGTGCCAAAAGATACTATTTTCTAAATTATTAAATAATTTTCGATTTTATTGTTATTTGAAGGTGAACTTGAGGCTAAGATAGTTTTATGTTGTGTTGATAAAAGTATTTTAGGGTGAACTTATGGTTTTTTTTTATTTGTACTGGTAAATTTGTTTTTAGAATGATGTCATAGTATTTGAGGGTAAAATAGTCATTTCATACATTTATAATGCACTTTAAAGTGATGAAAAACAAACACCACCACCTTAAATTGCACTATAGTTATGAAAAACAAACAATATTTGCACTTTAAAGTGCCAGCACTATATAGTTATTAAGAAACAAACACCCTCTTAAACTATTTTATTGGTCCTATCCTAGCCTAGATCTCCGAATGGTCGAATACAACTTATTCCTAATAGGGTTATGCTGAATTTTAATTCATTGGGCCTAAGATGAGTCAAAAGTCTAATTTAGGATCCAATGCACCCTACACAATGATATTAATTGGTACCGGACTAAGGTATTAGGTTTCCTATGCTCAACTATATTAATTTTAATATAGCTAAGTTAGATATAGGCTGAATTCAGAACTAAAGGTATTTAAAGTGACCGGAAGTCCATTTTTGGACCCTACATGCATTACAAACCTATACAACAAACTAGTGTACTAAGTTTCCTAGATACAAATATATCAAATATGATATTTCTAAATTAGGGTCTTGCTGAATTTTAAGCACAAGTAATTAATCTTTGCCACGATCTTAATTTTGGCCCGACACGGGACTAAATTAGTTTTATAGGACACTGTCACTAAGACACCTTAAATTTCTACACCGAGGTATTCAATATGGCTCAAATAAAGCATAACATATGCTGAAACTAAATTTGTTTCAGCCACAACAGCCGTCGGGATCCCGAAACTGAGTCGGTTGGGTCTGAAACTCGTGTCGGAGGTATCCAGTACAACCGTGGTGCCAAATAATGAATTGAACCTAATTAACCATCAGTTATGTGTAATTAACCCCAAATTAATTTTCAAACTGCTGTGTTTTCTTACGAAAGCAAATCAAGAAGTTTCCGGTTCGTGTCGTAAGGTCACATAATGGAAGTCGGACATCGATTGAAGGTTTCCAAGTAATTTTGGGACCCTAATTATACCTTGTTAGTCTAATTTAAACTACATACATGCAGTGACTTGTTAATAGGTTTTCTAAATCAAGACATATAGGATTCGAATTTAGATATTGGAATTTGGTCAAAATGGAAAGACAAACAAGTGTATTCATGTAATTATAACACCATCAAAATTTTGACCACAAAACCTAGAATTAGCATACAATTAGGGTTTCAAAATTTAGGGTGTAGGGATTTAAATTGATATGCAGAAATTTTAAATTCAAGAATGATTTTAGTTAGCAATGAAGCAAAGAAATGGAGTTGGAAAGGTGAAATGTGTACTTGCCTTTGGAGGACTTTGATGGGTCCGTGGGAACCAAATTTCCTTTTTCCTTCGAAATTTCAGATCCTAACTTTTCATACTATGACTACACACCATCAAGCACATAAACAATTTAACATGTACATAATCATAATTCTTGGTTTAACAATTCTTAGCATAACCTACAATTAAGTCATTCTAGAATTATGGCATATTCATGACATACAAAGAAGTTGAATTTGAATAGAAAAAATTTGAACTGGAAAGCAAGAGGTGGACATCGGTTTTGATCAAACATAGTTCAAAGAAGTGAAAGAAAGGGGGGTTGCCTTGATGAAAAATTGGGGATGAACAAAAGGACCTTATTCCTCCTCATGTTCTTCTCTTTTCCTCCCTCCTACCTCTGTTTTGTTTTTATTTTTCCTTCATTCTCTTCGTCTCCTTTCTTCCCTTCGCCTCTCCTCTTCTTCTTGTTTTCCTCCCTCCTCTCGGATTTTGGTCGGTTGGCCCCACATCTGGCCACCGCCGTTGCCCCAGACTGTGGTGGCGGTGGTTATGGCTTCCATCTTCTCCTTCTTGATCTACTTTCTTCTTCCGACTTCTTTCTTTCTTTTTTTCTCAGTTCTTTTCACTTTCTTACTTAATTTGTCATGACAAGATAAGGGTGGAATGATGAGTTTAAGCTGGTGGTTGGTGAAAGTGGATGAGTTATGTCACGTTCCGATCCAGGAAATCGTTCGTCCTCGCATGATTTAACCTGAATTGATCGTCATCGCTGGAACGTGATGCCGTACGAGTCTGGAGTTGCACCCGTACGAGTTTGGAGTTGCACCCGTACGAGTCTGGTACAAGGCAAGATGACAGGTTCTCAAAATGGTTATCGTTGATTCGTTATTAGCAACGGAAGAAACAGAGTCACATTTGAGTTATACAAAGTATATGAAACAATTTTCTTTATTCAATAAGCAACGGAATTACAAATGCTTTCAATAGCCCAAATGAATCATGCCAGATTGACTTACAACACTCAAGTTTTCTCTTGTCCACAAAGGATTTCACCGTTTCATACATCATATCTTCTATATCTTGGCCGCATCATCCCGTTGCAAGTCCGAACATCAATGCGGTTGCACGCCTCAAAATGCTATAGCATTCCATGCCTCAGCGCGTTCAAGCGAAGTCTCGCCGCGAGCAATCCATTCCCAGCATCTGCAAACAATCTGGTGGGAGATCAGTACTAATCCTCTCGCGTACTGATAAGACTAACTTTGCTAAACCGACATTAAGTAGATATATGAATCATGCAGCATAAGTTGTGATCTTTCTCTCTTTGTCTTAGGATCAGTTTTATGACATATTCGAAAACAGTAAAGCATGTATTTTATGGCAAGCATGTTATCATTTAGTCATGTAAGCAAACCGGCAACCAATATCAATCTCGTGTTGTTTCGTTGCGACTTCTTTATAACATCGACACACTCACCCTTTCACCGACGCAAGGTGAATACCCTACCATCTTGCCTTGTCATGATATAAGTTATCTTTGTGCATGATCTCTGTGTACCTGCACTTTCAGTCCACCGTTCTTTAACTATATGAAGGTCATTGGCATTCCAAGTCAGAATGGACTTATGTTACATATATGTAAGATGATGATCACTCCGTCTGAGATTGCTAATCCCTTATCCGAAGGATCTCGAAGTACTTGGTAAGTGGCTTATCACATCATTACCAGGTCGCAAACCGTCTTAATAAAGTATACTAACATACCAAATCTCAATTCCCAAATCACATCCCTCCTAGGTCAAATGGTCCCGGTGCCCCGACGTACCACGTTCGAGGGAGGCAACACCCGTGCACGGGCCATATATCTCAAATCTATTTGACCATGCAACGCGCGTCAATTTCATACAACCAAACATTCGATTCATCCAACTCTATTTCCACTGGCACAATGTTCCAACTCAATGTTCATCAACGAACGCCCCGAAGGCGATAAACATTTCGAGGCAACATGTCGCATTCAATAGTTATTCGATATCCTTCGAGTCGTGCATTCGATGCGCGCCTCGATTCAGTATTTCCATGTTCTACGACTTGTGTTCAATGTGTTAGACTTATGTTCCTTTCCTCCGACTAGTATACTGAGGCACGCCTCGATAGGGTATTCAATGTTATATAGCTCGTGCACGGAGGCACTCGTGCCGATATAGTCTTTCGATGTTATAGCATACTAACTCGTGCATGGAGGCACGCATTTGATTGATGTTCAACGACTCGTGTCTTGAGGCACGTCTCGATCCAATCGTTCAATGTTTCGTGACTTGTGCATTTGATGCACTCGTCGATACAGTTATCCCATGTTCTTATCTATGTTGTCATAGGCGACGCCTAGGCGTCCGGGTCAGGAGAATGACGCCTCGACCCGAGGAATTAAACACAGGTTCATTTGATTGGCGCCTAGGCGCGCTTAGGCGGGCGCCTAGGATCGACCAGAGGATGTGTTGCGGGCGCCTAAGCGAAAGGTTTTACAAGTATCACTGCATACATGCTTTACATCATATTATACACATTCTTAAATCTAATATATCATGAATCATGATATGATATCAGTCACAAGTATATAGTTTTTTGCAACATGTACAAGTATACAAGATCCTGGGGTCACTGGGCTTCTGCTGGTAGTGCACATGTTGCTACTGCCTGCTTGGATTCTGCTAGAGCCTGGAAGTGCACCTGCTGCTGCTGCTGCTTGCAGGTTGCTGAAGGAAAAAATCTGGGCGGACGCCTAGGCGAGGCGGGTGGCTTCTCGTCTCGCCTCGCCTAGCGCCCAATACAACATAGGTTCTTATGGCTTGTGCATCGAGGCGCTCGCCTTTGCGGTATTTCAATATTCTATGGCGACTCGTACATTTGATGTACATTTCAATTCAATTGTTCTTAGTGTTTCGATGCGCACTATGATTTATCTCAATCGAGCCACGTCCGCGGACTCGATATGTTAACTTAGCATACAACGGTACATTTTTGTTTTGGCATGACGGAGTAGAAAAGAAGGGTCAAAGTCCTCCCACCTTAAGCCGATACGTCGTTTTGCTAAGCCGATGTGGCTCGATTTCATAATTTTGTTGCACAACCAACTCTTCTGACTTAGTCATTCGAGCACTTCGTGCTCCGTTGAACTACTCGACTGATTCGGCCTACCGTGTCCATGCCTCAGTCCGTTGCGAGGCGATGCTTTGGTTCTGCGGACA
Source organism: Iris pallida (assembly GCA_029216955.1). Classification (NCBI taxonomy): domain Eukaryota; kingdom Viridiplantae; phylum Streptophyta; class Magnoliopsida; order Asparagales; family Iridaceae; genus Iris; species Iris pallida. Next base: position 3,778,030 of record JANAVB010043419.1, on the reverse strand, counting down.
CAGTTGCAAATGAGGCTTAATGTCGACCACTTATAATTCGACATAAAGTGTAGCCTGCACACAAAACCAACTAAAATCAATACTTGTTCGAACTGGACTTATGCTTTGCATCGATTCGATTTATTGGGTCATCAAATCGACTCAATGCTTTCTCGTTCGGGCCAACGTAACGCTTTGCATCGATCCGACTCGATGCATTTCTCGGGTCAACATAACTCTTGTATCGGTTCACATCGATACTTCTTTGGGTCAATGCAACTCTTCAAGTCAATGACTCAGCATAATGCACCGTGCGGAGCGGGATACTACATAATATACCACTCAAAAGAAGGTTTGTCTTTGAACCGAAACCAACACTCAATCCAAGTGTTTCTCTAAATCGTTTCACGATCTCGCTCCACTATCGTTGTTCCGTTTCAACTACTCGTGCAATCTTTCATTAACTTTTAGTCTTTCTTGCAGCTCGATTTGAATTCAGCATACAACTTGATTTGGATCGTACACATATTCAAAGCGTCCCAGAAATATATGTATTTCAGGCAAGTCCAGTGGTTGGAAATTGGAATAAGGCTAACAGGTAAAATTTTCAATCCTCGAATACTTGTCATCTCGTACTCTCGATCAGACTTATCTCTAGCGACCGTTCTCGCAATTCTATTGCATATGCATATTCGATGCATACGTGATCATCCAACAAAAGTTACGACATACTATGCGATTTAAAAATCGCATTTCTAATTTCGTAGTCTTAGCACCGAACATCAATTCTATGCGTTGCGTCAAGCCGTCGTGCATCCGATCGCAACGAGCCTTCGCAACGCCTTATGTTTGAAGTCGCTACCCAACTATTTCTGAAGTCTCACTTTGCAACTCATCTCGATACGATTTTCCTTTGTTGACTTGCAAATGAATCAACATCCGGGACCACTCCCGCTAGGCAATTTATCCAGACATCGTGGTTAACTTCTCCCGACGCAACTTTTAAATTTATGTTGTGCAAAGGCCACAATCTATCCCATACAAAAGTTCAATTCGAGTTGACGATGCTCAAAGGCAGCGGTCTTTCCGACTCAATTGTTTAACTCAATTTGACAGTGCTCAAAGGCAACAATCACTTTGACACAAAGGTCTCTACGACGCGTCTTATGTTCAAGCCCTATCGAGGGAAATTTCTAACCAAATCTCCAACTTGTCCGTCTAGCGACATCGAGTATAAGTTCCATTCACGCAAGTTTAAATTGCTAGGTGAATCCAAATCCAATAGCAAAATTCTAAAGTCATTCTCTTATCGCTCACTCTCATGCATAGCACGATTCTCGAAATCGCTTATCCGTATCACCAAGGTATTTGTGAAATTTCTATTTCGATCGTCGACCAACATAATCATTCCAGCATTCATCCGACCAATTCTCAAAATCCGACTATAAAATTTTCAGCTGAAGCTGTTTCATCAATTCCCAAACAATTATTCCGTCGCCTAAACTTATCATCAACATGCACCACATCGTATTTGTTCTCGACGTAATTCCATATGCGACATCATATGGGTCATCTTATGAGTCTGCAACATTCAGTTTGATTTGGCGGTCAAGTCTTCTAGGGTCAGCTGCTCCGAAGCTACGCTCGATAATTGTGGATCATTAACGAAGGACAGTTACTACGAACCATGCTATATCTTATTTCGAAGCCAAATCACGTTCCGACGATTTATTTGGGACTCTATCCAAATTCGAACAAAATCATTTCTATCTGCGCAACTGAGGCGCAACTATCCTCTGAGTAATTCATGCACTACCGTCGATGATTCCGTAATTCATAAAACATCTACTCGTTTAGGGTCCGAGTCTATCTACCTACGGTCGATACCCGAGATGCTATACGCATCGAGACAATTGTCGATGACTTTATAGTCTCGAACCGATCAATCACAAAGTTTGTGATCAACTAGTTCGACATTCTCGTATTGCTATTTCCAAAAATCTCGATATCTTAGGCTCGCTCTATTTTGTATGCTCATATCGTGCTTACGTCTTCTAGCGTATCAATTTCGATAGCGCGAGGGTCAACTCTGAATCTGTATCAACGTCAACTTAACTCGCATCGCATACATCCAAATTCACAACGGACTTTTCTATACACATCACATCGTTTCCCGACTCGCTGCATCTCGCTATACTTCGATCGCATAACCAAGTTACCGATTATCCAATATCGAACTCTCGAGTTATGCAGTCATACCCTCTAAGATTCACGCGATTTAGTCGTACTCAACTGAATTCCGTCGCAACATAACCAACTATCTTCTTAGGCACGATTATCCGCATCAACTAACTTTTTACCGAGTCGCAGTTCGTGCGATCTGATTACAGTTCGCATCGACCAACATTTTTATTGAGTTCGCAAGTCGTGCGACCCGATTATAACTTCAAGTTTTCTATCCCGCCGATCCGATTATTGCCTCAAGGCATAATCGTTTCGTTGGTCTTAGTCATTCGACCGACTTATAATTTTCATCCGACGTACCATTCACTGATACAAGTCCACGCCTTATCGTTCCAACCGATTATCGAAGAACACTTGCATCAACATGACGTCATATAAATTTTCAATCGAGTCTCGATACTATCCTGTCCGTTGCGGACAAACCTTCCGCAATTCACATAAGGTGTCGATATAATCCATCGCACAAGTGGTATAGCATATACCACTCAGAAATCGAGTCATTCATCGCATAGGTGGTATGACATATACCACTCAGAAATGAAGTCATTTCTTCCGCATCATACTCGGTATGAATCAACAATCTATTCCGACTTGCTATTCTGCAGTGATCATGCCGATCACAACCGTTACTTTTGATAACTCAAAATTCGACACAGCTCGGCCAATGTATACAATTTGCCAACTCAAGTTTGGTGCGCTACCGAACTGATTCGTTTATATCGAGTTATGATTTTTAGTTCCATCTGTTGCATCTCGTGCAACGTTTCATTTTCGACATTTAAAGCCAATGCTCGAATCCGTTCAACACATTCAATATCAACTTGCATGTTCATATGCAAGGCATCATTCACACACAACTCGTTGCAATTCATGCAACAATATCCCACGATTTTCGTTATACCGATGCAACCAACATTTCTTATATCGACTGTTGCATTGAAACAACAAACATCTCAATTCACAATTTTCGACTTGTTGTACTTGCAACAACAAACGTCTCAATTCACAATTCACGACTTGTTGCACTTGCAGCAACAAACATTTCACGGCTCGTTGCACTCAATGCAACGAACATTTCACGACTTTACTGAGCAACATCATGTAAATTTCGTAACACGTACGGCAAAATTTACGCAACTTGTATTAGACTTATTGTATGGAACATCCAGTGCGGCATCGAGTATAGTCAAGAGTCATTTGATTGTGGTGGACAACATTGGAATTGAAGCAAACCATGCGTCCTAAGAAAATTGAACCTAGACCTCTAATACCACTTTGTCATGCCCCGACCCGGAAAATCGTTTGTCCTCGCATGATTTAACCCGAATCGATCGTCCTCGCTGGGACGTGATGTCGTGCGAGTCTGGAGTTGCACTCGTACAAGGCAAGATGACATGTTCTCAAAATGGTTATCTTTGATTCATTATTAGCAGCGAAAGAAACAGAGTCACATTTGAGTTACACAGAATATACGAACAATTCTCTTTATTCAATAAGCAGCGGAATTACAAAGGCTTTCAATAGTCCAAATGAATCATGCCAGATTGGCTTACAACACTCAAGTTCTCTCTTGCGTACAAAGGAGTTCACCGTTCCATACATCATGTCTTTTATATCTCGGCTGCATCATCCCGTTGCAAGTCCGAGCGTCAATGCGGCCGCACGTCTCAAAATGCTATGACATTCCATGCCTCAACGTATTCAAGTGAAACTCCGCGAGCAATCCATTTTTTGCGTCTGCAAGCAATCTGGTGGGAGATCAGTACTAATCTCTCGCGTACTGATAAGACCCACTTGACATTAAGTGGATATATGAATCATGTAGCTTAAGTTGTGATCTTTCTATCTTTGTCTTAGGATCAGTTTTATGACATTTGAAAACAGTAAAGCATGTATTTCATGGCAAGCATGTTATCATTTAGTCATGTAAGCAAACCTGCAATCAATATCAATCTCGTGTTGTTTCGTGACGACTTTGTCCAACATCGATGCACTCATCCTTGTACCGACGCAAGGTGAATACGCCTACCATCTTTTCGTGTCATGTTATAAGTGATCTTTGTGCTGGATCTCTGTGTGCATGTACTTTCAGTCCACCGTTCTTTAACTATATGAAGGTTACTGGCATTTCAAGCTAGAATGGACTTATGTTACACATATGTAAGACGATGATCACTCCGTGTGAGATTGCTAATCCCTTATCCGGAGGACCCCGAATTACTTGGTAAGTGGCTTATCACATCAATAGCAGGTCGCAAACCATCTTAATGAAGTGCACCAACATACCAAATCTCAATTCCCAAGTCACATTCTCCTAGGCCGAACGGTCCTGGCGTCCCGGCGTACCACGTTCGAGGGAGCCAACACCAGTGCACGGGCTATATATCTCAAGTCCATATAACCATGCAACGCGCGTCAATTTCATACAACTAAACATTCGATTCATCCAACTCTATTTCCATTGGCACAATGTCCCATCTCAATGTTCATCAACGAACGTCCCGAAGGCCATAAACATTTCGAGGCAGCATGCCGCATTCAATAGTTATTCGATATCCTTCGAGTCGTACATTCGATGCACGTCTCGATTCAGTATTTCCATGTTCTACGCCTTAGTGTTCAATGTGTTAGACTTATGTTCCTTCCCTCTGACTCGTGCACTGAGGCATGTTTCGATAGGGTATTCATTGTTCTATAGCTCGTGAACTGAGGCACTCGCGCCGATATAGTCTTTTGATGTTGTAGCATACTAACTTGTCCACGGAGGCACACATTTGATTGATGTTCAACGACTCGTGTTTTGAGGCACGTTTCGATCCAATCGTTCAATGTCCCATGACTTTTGCATTTGATGCACTCGTCAATACAGTTATTCCATGTTTTTATGGCTTGTGTACCGAGACGTTCGCCTTTGTGGTATTTCAATATTCTATAGCGACTCGTACATTTGATGTACGTTTCAATTCAATTGTTCTATCTTAGTGTTTCGACGTGCACTATGATTTTTCTTAATCGAGCCACGCCCGTGGACTCGATAGGTTAACTTAGCATACAATGGTGCATTTTAGTTTTGGCATGACGGAGTAGGAAGGGTCAAAGTCCTCCCACCTTAAGCCGATACGCCTTGTCGTTTCGCCGAGCCGATGCGGTTCGATTTTATAACTTTGTTGCACATCCAACCCTTATGCCTTAGCCATTTGAGCACTTTGTGCTCCGTTGAACTACTCGATTGATTTCGGCCTACCGTGTCCATGTCTCAGTCCGTTGCTAGGCGATGCTTTGGTTATGCGGACACCGTTGCAAATGAGGCTTAATGTCAATCTCTTATAATTCAACGTAAAAGCGTAGCTTGCACACGAAACCAACTAAAATCAATACTTGTTCGAACTGGACTTATGTTCTGCATCGATTCGATTTATTGGGTCATCGAACCGACTGAATGCTTTCTTGTTCGGGCCAATATAACGCTTTGCATCAATCCGACTCGATGCATTCCTCGGGTCAACATAACTCTTGTATCGATTCACATCGATACTTCTTTGGGTCAACGCAACTCTTCAAGTCAACGACTCAGCATAATGTACCGTGCGGAGCGGGACATTACAAGTCATTGGGTGTGGCTTGGGCTCATGCCACTTAGCTACCGGAGGTTTCATGTAAAAATGAGATTGGAAAGGTGTTTTGGGCAAAATGATTCAAATAAAAAAAATAAAATTTAATTAAAAGGTGATTAAGAAGGAGATTATGTTTAATAGGGTGATGACACCTTAGGCTATGGTTCATCCAATTTGATTTGGTTTGTGACACATAGTCTAGGTTAAAACGAAATAATAATAATAATAATAATAATAATAATAATAATAATAATAAGTTGCACCTCACTTGTTTTACCATAATGCACGGTGCACCTACTTTAAAGAGAAATTTTGTGTTGCACCCTACTTATTTTATCATAATGCATGAAACAACTAATTTTAACATAAATCGTCAATGATGACCCTCATACGTGGACACTTTTGGGAACAAAGTACCCTCATATGGACACTTTTGAGGCCAAAACTCAGTTGACCCCAGGTAGCTGCACGCTCAGATGTGCATATATAGATGCAAAGTGGGAACAAACCATCGAAGGTATTTTGGTCTCAAAAGTATCCACGTGGGGAGTTGAAGGAGTTGACTGTTAGTCATTAACGATTTTCGTTAAAAGTAGGAGATTTCATGCATTATGGTAAAACAAGTAGGATGCAACTCAAAATTTCTCTTTCAAGTGAGATGCACCTTGACTTATAGTAAAACAATTAGCGTGCAACTCAAAATTTCTCTAATAACAATATAATATGGAATTATAAAATATAATTTAATCATGAAATATATTATAGGAAAACTGGCTAAGGGTAGTTAAATAATAACTAAATTTCCAATGTAATTCAAAATTAGAAAATATATGGAAATAGAGATGAAACTTGGATATGTGTACAAAAATTACGGGAGTAAAATAGGGATGCAAAATGTAATAGAATACAAAGTTCCACCGAGATATAAATTATGACTATCATAATTTATGAAATCAATTAAAATTTGTCACAGTCTCCTAGCTACAGTGATTAGTAGGTGGAGACATAAAGCATCCTGCTGGGTAGGTTCGATTCCACGGAGAAGCGGATTATTCCTTTCAATTATGGTGGGAGTTAAAATAAATAAATAAAATGAAATTAATTAAAGTTGATAAAATAACTGGCTAAGGGTAGTTAAATAATAACTAAATTTCCAATGTAATTCAAAATTAGAAAATATATGGAAATAGAGATGAAACTTGGATATGTGTACAAAAATTACGGGAGTAAAATAGGGATGCAAAATGTAATAGAATACAAAGTTCTACCGAGATATAAATTATGACTATCATAATTTATGAAATCAATTAAAATTTGTCACAGTCTCCTAGCTACAGTGATTAGTAGGTGGAGACATAAAGCATCCTGCTGGGTAGGTTCGATCCCACGGAGAAGCGGATTATTCCTTTCAATTATGGTGGGAGTTAAAATAAATAAATAAAATGAAATTAATTAAAGTTGATTCTCATTTATGAAAATACAGAAATTACATTTTTTTTTAAAGTACGTATCTTGATATAGGACTATTACGTGAGCCCTCACTATAGCTCTCAGAGTTACGGTGTAGTGGCGGTATCTTTAACATGATATTAATGCATCCCAGGTTCAAATCTTAATGGCACACATTTTAGCAAGAATTTGTAAAAAATTATACTCTGCGTGAATCCAGCTCTCAGCCCCAAATGAGCATTCAATCTGTTGGGCATGCTGGGATTATCTAAATATTTAATCATGAACCCTCACTACAACTTTGGACTTAGGGTGTAGTGGCAGGATCTTTTAACAATTTGTAGCCTACCTGCTGTGATGGGGGTAAGCTTTCATTGTCATATGTTATACCTTTTTGGTTTATGGCCTAGAATATTGTTTTTTGCAGCTTGAACTTTACAGTTTTTGCAATAATAGACATTTTCTCATGTTAATTATGAACGTGCAAAATGTTAACACTTAGGATCTCATGCTGCAATCATGATATTCAGACCTGTAGCTACTAGTTGTCTAAGCAGATTTAAGTACGCTACAATGCTTCTTATATTTTCCTTTAGTTGGTCGATATGGATACTGCTCCACAATCAACATAGTTAATAGCACTAATCTGATATAGCAATAGTCTATAGAGTAACATGATGTTGATGTTGGTAAGATTGTGTGTATAAGTAGTATATATGCACTTTTTGACCTTTAGTATGCAGTCACATAACAGCTGAACCCAGAAATTTGGGATAGAGGCTTTGTGGTGGTGGTGGTTGTTATTGTAGTACACAGTCACATACATCTTTGTCTATCCACATATGCTGTAATATAATTTATCACCTTTTAGTGAATGCAGGCACATTTAATGCGAGCTGCAGAAGTCAAGAAAGTAATTGAATGGACTATGGGAAACCTTGACGGTTGCTATGCTGCCGATTCTGTAGCTATGGCAGTTGCTCATGGTTCTGCAGCAGCTGCAGCAGCAGAAGAGGATGACAATAAAATGATTTCGAATACCCCGTATTCCTTTTCAAGGAATACTCCAAAGATTTCGGTGTTTCAGGGAAAGACAAATGAATCTTCCAGTCCTAATACCTCAAAGAATTTCCGGTCAGCACCCATTCTGAATTTTTTATGGCATTGTTCTCATTCACTTCTAGCTTTACATGAAGTCTAGAGGTTTCCTTGCTTTGAAAGCCATAACTAGATTTGTTTTGGATTATTAGTCTATATATGCTATTTTACAAGTTTTAGCAGTTGGCAAAGTCTTTGGTGACTACAAGAAATTTAGCCAACTTTTTTGTTAATAATAGTAACATTTGTAAATGTCTACATGTACTGTTGGTTATCGCTTTACTGTATTGATATTACATATAGGTCCCGAAAGATCTAGGATCCCTGATGCTGCATGCCAATTATTTTTGTTGGAAAGTAGGCTCAGCTTAATGGACTTGATTCAGTAATGTTACATATTTGTAGGTATGGTTGTGCTCTCCTTTCTTTTGTTTTTTCGACGTGGGACTAAAACAAGAGTAAAACTAGAAAATTCTAGGCCATACAAGAAATACGAATTAACTAACTTCTACACTCCCTCGCAAGTTGGAGCGTACGTGTTGTGAGCTTCAAGTTTGGACAAGAAGTGAAGATAAAGTGGGCGAGGCAAGGCTGTGACAATGTCCGTGATCCACGAACATGCTGAAGATGAACCTCATGAAACTTGGCGTCTTCTCGAATGAAATGACAACCAACCTCAATATGTTTGTTGTGTTTATGGAAGAGGGAGTTTTAATCAATATGAATAGGGGTCTGTTCATCATAATAGAGAATCGTAGGGGAGGAAAGAGCAACACCAAAATCCGCAAGCAAACTTTTCAATCATGTTAGCTCAAAAATTGCATAGGCCATCGAGTGATACTCAGCTTTGGCAGAAGATCTAGCGACAACAATATGCTTCTTGCTCCACCCAGTGACAAGGTTGCCACCAGAATATGTACAAAAGCCACTCGTAGAAAGATGATCATCCATTAAATCCGCATAATCAACATCGACATAAGAGCCAGGGAGTGCGAAGAAGGATAATAGACGAGTCCCTGATCATGAGATCTCTTCTAGCGAATCATAAGCTCTACAACCTGGAGATGATATATCCGAGGAGTGTACATGTGCTGCCTCACAATATTGTACCTAGAAAATATCTGGGTGAATGGTTCACAACAAGATGTCGATAATAATCAGGATTGAGAAGTAGCGAATCGGAAGCATAACCAAGAGAGGAGAGTCTTGTGCTTCACATCTATATGAGTATCAACTTCACATCCATATGAGTATTATCGGTTTGCATCCCAAATAGCCATCGTCATGCGAAAGATTCATACAATACTTTCGTTGAGACCAGATAAGGTGATCATCACGTCTAGCAACCTCAATCCCCAACAAGTGATGATTAAGACCTAAATTCTTTAAATGAAAATGAGAACACAAATATTCTTTAGTCACATAAATCTCAAGAGTATCATTACCAATAACAATAATATCATCAATATAAACCAAGATAATGATTGTCCTTTGCGGTAGCCGATGTGTGAATAAAGCAGTGTTCTAAATGGCGGTTGAGGTGGCCGCCTAGGCGGTAGGCGATCTCTGTCCGCACGGTCTTTGTCGTAGGCAGTGGAGTAGGCGGAGAGGTGAGGCGGCATAGGCGGAGGTGAGGCGGCTTAGACGGGCGCCTAGGCAGATCAATACATAACAAGATGTTTTGGCCAAAAGATTTTGCAAGTATTATGGGCCTATGATTCACTTTTAAAAAACTAAAACTTCATAAATCTTCGTTCTACCACTTAATTATGCATGGAGCAACCTTAAAATATGCATATTATGCAAAAAACAGTGATAAAATAGTAAAAATGACAACAATGCTCGAAGCAAACCCACTCGCTTGAACTACCTTAATTTGTCAAACCAAGTACGAGGAGATTGCTTGAGGCCATCAATAGATTTACGTAAGTGACACAAGGGACTCCCCTACGTTCTCATAACCAGGAGGCTGTTGTATATAAACAGTCTCAATCAAATCATTGTTAAGAAAATCATTCTTAATATCCAACTAATTTAATGGCCAGCCATGGTGTACCATAAGAGAAATCAATATCCAAACAATGTTAAGTTTGGCAACGGGAAAAAGGTCCCCTCATAATTGATTCCGTACTGTCGAGTAAAATCATATGCAACAACACACGCCTTCAAGCGCTGATGCTTCACTGTAAACACCCATTGGAAACTAATAAGAGAATTGCCAGGTGGGAGGCACCGGATCCCCATTACCATTATACCAAATATCATGCTTTTCTTTATCCATGGAAGTCCCTATTACCATTATACCAAATATCACCAAATATCATGCTTTTCTTTATCCACGGAAGTCCCTATTACCATTATACCAAATATCATGCTTTTCTTTATCCATGGAAGTCCGCCACCCTAGTTTCTGAAGTGCTGGGTGTAGAATAGAAGAAAGAGGACAAGAAAACTTGCGTATTGAAGGAGCTAGATGGCGATAAGAAACATATCTACCAGTAAAATTCATAGTGCAAGTACGAGGCTTCTTGTGAAGAGCAATGAAAAGATCATCATATTAAGTACAACATCATTAGAAGCTACTGGTCCAAAAATAAAAGTATCTTGGAGAGATTTCTCTTTACTACCATATGTAGATGGTGGTGGTGGTGTAATGGAAGAAGTAGATGGTATTGGAGACGGTGTAGGTACAAATGGTCCATTGACATAAACGAATTAATGTAAAGGCTCTGGCAGTGGTGGTGCATCAAAGGAAGTATGAATTACCGGAGATGGAGTAGGGACATTTAGTCCATAGACAGGAACAAATTGACTCAAAGGCTCTGGTGGTTGTAGTGGTTGTGTAGTGGATGGTGGGGGGGGGGGGGGGAAGAACGACTGGTTCTCAAGAAATGTATCATCAGTCGAAGTAACAAGCAAAAATAACCCTTTTGAGTAGGAGAATACCCTACTAAGATAAACTTGGCAGCACAATGGGCTAATTTACCAATAGCAGGTCCAAAATGGTGAACATAACTTGTACAATCGAATACCTGTGAGATCATCGAGAAGGGTTCTTTAGAAGGAAAGATGATGGAGGAAGGCGATTTGTGATCCAGAACTGCGTTGGGTATACAGTTAATAATAGGACATGTCATAGTAACCACAAAGTTCCAATAAATCTTAGGAATATTCATATGCATAAATAATGAGCACGCAACCTCAAGAAGGTGATGATTTTTACGTTCTTCCACGCCATTTTTTGCAGGGTGTATGGAGGTCTGACGAATGATGGCATGAGAAGCAAAAGAACCCTGAAAATTCTTACTATTGTATTGACGACCATTATTGGTTCGAACGATTTTTATCATAGTAGAGAACATTGTACAAGTTTGAGCAATAAAATTGCAGATACTTGCAGTTTTTCAGAGATATTACAAAGTGGATATAGCCACGTCATACAAGAATGATCATCAATAATGTGGCAAAAAAATTCCAAATAAACTTGTCGTTTTATAATGCTCCTAAATAACGGAGCATTACTTCTAGAATTTGTAGGGAGAATGTTGAGCGAGTTTGTTTGCCAAAAATGCATGTCCCGCAAGAGAACCCTGAGTAGGATAAATCCAGAAGAACTTTTTGAAGAATAAACAAAGGGACATGTTCAAGTCGTCGATGCTAGTCGACGAAGAAACAAACGTTAGAATAGGTGGTGGAATATCCAAGATATATATTCCATTGACCTCTCGACCTGTACCAGTAATTGTCTGCATCTGGAGATTTTGAATCTCAAATGATGGAAATAAGTTAACTGAGCAATTATGATCTATGGAAAGCTGACTACCAAAAACGAGATTGAAGTGTGCATCGGAAAAATTAAGCACAAATCAAAGATGAAGTATAGAAGTAAGAGGTACTGTTGTTAATCTACAAACTAAAATGGTTTTTCCATTAACCACAATAATTGGGGAATGTCACATGTAAAATGTATCCGCAACGAAATAATATGATTGGGCGCACCGGAATCAACAATGAACTACAAATAATGCATAATATACCCGTGGTCGGAGCAGAAGACATACCATATAACTGAGAAATAAGACTACGTAAACTCTGCAACTCGTCTCGTAAACTCTGCAGCTCATCAAATGTGGATCAAGCAATAGGTGAAGGAGAAGTAGCATGTGGCATAATAGAAGAAAGCCCTTGATGTAGAAGAACCCAATGATGCCACCATAATTTCAGTCAAACCGCAAATCACCAAATAATAGTCGAGAAAATAGATGTGCAATAATTTTACCCTAACCAAGAGAAGAATTAGAATCCCGAGCCACAAATTAGTGTATTAGAATATCCAAAGAAGTTGCCATAAGGACACAAATAGAGAAATCACCAAATACTAAGTCAGCGAAGCCGTCGAGGAAAGAAAACTCCAAAGAACACACGTCAAGCGCTTAACATAAATCACCAAGTACCAACACTAGAATGAACCCTTCCAATATAATCACCAGGCTACAATCTCCAAGTCGAAACAACAATAATAGAACAATACTCTGAGAACACAAGCACACATAAAATAGCAAAGTACCAAACTAAAAGAAAACACCAAATCTGTAGAGGAATCACCACGAAAAGTACAAGTCCCAAGCGCTAAGCACGAACAAACACCATAGAATAGTCTACATAACAAACATCAATCGCCATATAGCAACAATCATCAATCACCAGAGAGCAACAATCGCTGATAGCACACTCCCATACCATACAATAAATGAAGACGATATCCATAGAAGAAAAGGACGAAAAAAGAAATGAAACTAGCAAATAAACATAAAAGAAATTATGCTGTTTTTTTTTTCTAGCTAGCTGAAAGAAGGGCAAAATAAGAAAATCGAACAAAGAGAGGAGACGAAGCTCTAATCCTAAAGCGCAAGGCGAGAGGTTTTAAGTTGCCATATTTGGCAAGTCTGAAGACCGGTGAAGATCGGAGAAGCCCTGGATCACATGAAATGTTGATCTTGTCGAGATGTATCCTCAAATATCAATGTCAGGTGGGCAGCAAATCTTGTCATTAAGATGGGTCGACGGATATAGGCGTCGAATGCTGGGCGCAATCCGATACGAGTGGTGGGGAAAAGGACATCTCGGTGGAAAATAGGCGCGAGGCTTGCAGGAGGAGGCTAGGCTTTCGAGTACATGGAAGGGTATAGAAGGGTGATGCCGGCAAAAATATTGAGGCTAGGATTTCGAGTTACAGGGAGGGGTGCTAACGGTGGGACTGCGAGAGAAAATTAGGTTTTCGTATATAAGGAGGGTGTTGGCGGTGCTAGTGGTGCTTGTTGGATTGAATTTGTGGATAGGGCTTGGGTGGATGGTCGGGGTTTTGATTTTGGAGGAATTTTGGGAAAGACAAAAGAGCTATTTCAACTTTAGAGAAGTATGCTTTGATACTATTTTGAGATGTTGGCTCAACTTAATGGAATTAATTCATTAATGTGCTAATGTGGTGGAGATATAGGCAATGGTGTCATGTTCCTTATGTTTTCCTGACTTGGGACTACAATATGAGTAAAACTAGAAATGCTCTAATCCATGCAATAAATAAGACCTAACTAACTTCTACATTTGTCATGTGCATGTCTTGTCTCATATGCTTTTCATAAGCAACATACTTCGTTTTGTCTTTTAGATCGTTTGCACCCTATTTCCTTGAAGTTTCTGGCTTCCTTGTTAAGGTTTACTTTCATAATTCACTGGATAGTATCTGCAGAGAAACAACTTGCAAGTTAATGCATTGTTTGGATCCATAACGTTCTTTTTGGTGTTAAGGTTATTTTGACAGAGTATAGGAGATATGCACTATTCTGCCCCCACTGGTTCTGTGCCACAAAATGTTATCCTTTAGGGGCTGTTTGGTTCAAGTTTTAGAGGCTTGGGATTTGGTTTTGGATTCCTTACCCATGTTTGGTAAGTGTGGGATTGTGAATTGGGAGGGAATATTGTGGGATTGGGAATTGGGAGGGAATGTTGGGGGCTTTAGATTCCCACATATGTAGGAAAGTAATTCCCAAGCCTCCTATCGAAATATTTTTTGCTTTCATGAGAATGTTGATTGAGTGCATTAATTACAATTTATTTTGACGGTAATACCCTCGTTGACATCAATTGAATTTAGGTAATATTAACATAATGAAATTAATGAAAGGATATTTATGGAAAACTAAACAAATTAAGATTTCTATTCCTGTCTTAACCAAACTTGGGAATGGGAAAATTGAATTTTTCGGGCTATATATTTCCAACCTAACCAAACATGGGTATAGGAATGTCGAATTCCTTTCCCATGGGAAAGGAATGGAAAGTTGATTATTAGGAATACAAAACCTTCATCCAAACGCCCTTAGGTTTTCTTCAACCTGAAGGGTTGTCAGGTTGGGTTGCAAAATTTTTTGGCAATCGCTTAGTGGACCTATTTTGTCTATGAGTAGTTTTATACTTTATAGCTGTCTAGGATGATTTTTTTTTATCAACAGAATTTTATCTATCGTTTAAATTTATTTCTGTAGCTCTTTCATTTTCTTTGCTAGGTGTAATTAGTTCACAAGATTGAATGACCAAGTCATTGAAAAGCCGAAAAAGGATCTGCATGATCACTGTAATACTTGTAAGCTACATCATATGATCTAGTTTGCCTGAAGCTTCACACTTGTTTAATTATTAGAGGCCAATTTTAAAAATCTGATGTGAAGCTCCTTGCGTTCCTTTCTAGTCCATGCAAGCTGGAAAGGAATTTTTTTTGCTGTAGTCGACCAATTAAAGTCATGATAGTGAGTCAATCTTGATAGTGCACCTATATCCTTTTGCGTGAGTTGTCAAGAAAGCAAGAATCCCGCCTTTACTTGAACAATGGTGCCATACGTAAGTCCTTCAGAAGAACAAATATAGTGATTGAGGGCTAAACACCGACGATGTGACTCATTCATTGGTATCTTAAGCCTTTGAAACCTATGGTGTCAAAAAAGTTGACGCCGTCATGTTTCGGGTTGCCTGCCTACTCTTTGTCCATACTGAGTGGAAGAACGGCCTAAGAGAAAACAAATCAGCCCATTTTTAACCCTTAGAGTATCATTAACCCTTAGAGCATCAGTGCAAAGAAAACAATAGGAAAGAACAGCCTTTAAGACCAGCAAAGAAGCTAATAATATCATATAAAACCTACTGTTCATCTGTTCCCATTTTCCAAGTTGCTTAGCTATATTTTGTTGATGAAACATGCTAAGAGTTTAGTGATCCACTTGTTTGAATTGTTTTTGTATTGGCTTTTAGCTGAAAAATATACGTGTATGGCATCTGGCATGCCTTCAAATATTTTTGAATGATTCATTAGTTGTATTCTGAATGTTTCTAGTGATTTGTTACCAGGCCTTTAGATTCTAGTATAAATTTGTCTCATGCAGTCTTTCCTGTCTGGCTGTCTTATATCATGTGAAAATTGACATGATCATTTGTCTATAATTGTTTTTTTTTTCAGTTAGTGTACCCTGTAAGAATTTTAACTAAGTTTATCCCATTTTATTTTTCTTTTTTATTTTTAGTTTCAACCGTGCTTGAACATTCGTGTAATGGCAATTATTTCAGTGCCGACATATTGAGGGAAAACACAGAAGCTCTATTTGCTGCGTGTGATGCTGCTCATGGAAGATGGGCAAAGCTTCTTGGTGTTCGAGCTCTTCTTCATCCAAAGTTGAGGCTTCAAGAGTTTCTTAGTATGTATAATATAACTCAGGACTTCATAGCAGCCACAGAGAAGGTATATATTTCCTTTTCTCCACCCCTTCCCCAAGAGATGCACACAAACACACATTAGCTTGTAATGTTGACAAAGTAATTTTTAATAGATGGGTGGGAGGTTGGGTTATAGCATTCGGGGGACTCTGCAGTCACAATCAAAGGCATTTGTTGATTTTCAACATGAATCTCGGGTCAGTCAGATTTGTGCTAGTTCTTTTTTTTTTTTTTTTTCCTTTTATCAGTTGACTCCATTGTTTCTTTGTAAATTGGAGAGTAAATATCTGCATCTGCTGGTTTCATTTATTGCTTATGGCAGCATGTATTGTCATATTTTTTTTACAGATGGCAAAAATTAAGGCTGTTCTTGAACAAGAGACTTGGGTTGCAGTTGCTGTTCCTGATGAATTTCAGGCTATCCTCTCGTCTCTTTCTTCTAGTGAAGCAGCATTAGATAGTTTTGATCTTGCCACTAATGATCTTAGTTTACAAGTGGTTGGACCTGAGGTTCCTATAGCTCAGCAACCCCAAAGTATGAACGAAGTGATGGACACAGGTGCTGATCAAGTCAAGGAAACCATGTCTATGCCGGTAGCTAGGTCCAATCCAGAGCTCAAAGTTGAGTCAATTCCTTCACAAAATTCTGATGGCAATACTAAAGATAGTGAGAAAACTACCTCTCAAACTCTAGTTTATGGAGGTGTTGGTTATCACATGGTAAACTGGTTAGTCCCTTCACCATTGAGACACTTATCTTGCTGCCATGTTGTCTATGTTTTGATTTGGTTCTGATATAGTTCAAAAATGTAATATATATAACCGAAAGTCTTAGTTTATATTTGTTGTATTTTAATGACCCAATGAAGCCACCTTTGTATTTTCTTCATACAACTTACTGGTTTTCTGAGTCCCTGTGGTCTTAAATATTATTTCAACTTTTTATTGTCATAGTTATTCATACTAGTATCGTCATAACTTCCTTCTGTTTACTTTTATAATTTTCTTTGATCTTAACTTCGATTGGAACAATTCATTTGCAGTGGTTTGATATTGCTGAAGATGTTAACCGAGTATGTGGACATAAGTAAATGTTTGCCATCACTGTCATCCGAAGTAGTCCACCGTGTTGTGGAAATCCTGAAGCTTTTCAACACCAGAACTTGTCAGCTTGTTCTTGGTGCTGGTGCCATGCAGGTTGGTTTGTTTTAACTTGCTACTGCTTTACTTTCATGTGTCATTCCATGAAACAGTGGCTTCCAGTTAATTTCCTATGTACCAACTGGTTATTTCCAGTATCAATTTGTAATAGCATCCAAGATTCCAAATATCATGGCACTATTGTATATGTTGTTTTATCTAGATGTATTTTTTATGCTGCTTACTGACTATAACCACCAATAGCCTGTCAAACTCCTGAAGTACTGCTGAAATAATGTTGCCAGTTAGTTTTATTACATGGAGAACTTATTTTTCAGTGCATACAGTTATTACTTATGGTGATTTTGTCATATTCTCTATGCCAGCCTCATGCTTTAAAACTGATTACTTTACCCACTTTACATTAACTTCATGAAATACTCTGTTGGGTTCTTCATAGAAAACCCATGTTTGAGGTGTCGGGAATAGTTTTCTTGAAGGATAATAACGTATACGGTGAACCACTTTGGTCTTTGCCTTCCTATGTTTCTGTTTAGGTTTATCAGTTAGTTGCAACAATTGAAGGCATCATAAACATCTTGCTACAATACCAATCACCAGATAATGACTACATTTAAAATTTACAAGGTGCTTTCTAAGACTTCACATGCATACAGTCATACAATGCAACTTTTCACTCTCATTTCATAATATTCCTCTTAATGCATTGACTACTCCAGAACGTTAGAAACAATGGTATGCAACTTTTCACTCTCATTTCATAATATTCCTCTTAATGCATTGACTACTCCAGAACGTTAGAAACAATGGTTTGACCGATACTGACTCTTCCTTCATGGACCAAGATCCAAACGGATCAATCTTATGGGACGTACTGCCCAGGAGAAGAAAAGTCACTTGCGGATATGGGTTAATAAATAAAATAGAAACCAGATAAACTTGTATACTGAAACGACTTCTGGCATCAGTGGAGGGGTCAGAACCACATTCGTGGGCTGGCAATTTTTCTGGATACTTCGAACTATTGGAAGCAAATAGAAAAGAAACACCGAGTGGGATCAAAGAAACTAGCTGACTAATCACTGAATAGATACAAATAGGTGTGAGTTCCAACATCACTAAAGCACACTTGGTTCTCTCACTCTGATGGCAGTGCTCCTTAATGGAATTGGGGAAATATCGCATGTTTGTATCTCTGAGATCAACCTGTGTAGGTAAAGCTGTAAGTGAGGCGCTGTAAGAAGAATCATACAAGGTCCTTAGACCATCTCTTTTCAGCAGAAGAACTAGTTGTTCAAGAAATATTATGGATCATGCTGTTGATGGGTGGACTTCTCTATAAAGCATGAATTAATGGTGTAGCATATGGGATGCCGGCAGTTTATGACTTATTAAGTTGCGTTAGTGATCTTATAAAACAAGATTGAATACGGTCTAGTTTCATACTACTACTTTGGAATTGAAGATAAACAAGTTATATCCTTCACAAGAATTCAAAGAGCTGAAACTAGGTTTCATGTTCAGATTCTTTGACTTTGATGACACTCAGCAAGAATCAGTTTGAAAGATTATATAAAGATATATTTGGCCACCAATGGAACATAAAGGTTTCTGAATCCTAAATGGTACAGTAACTGTAGAATTTGTAGATCTAGAGTTCATATCATTTTCGTTTTTTAACTTTGAACTATCTTTTTCACTTGATGGAGAAAATTTGGCAGAAATTATGAAAGAGTACTTCAAGAAAGAGGACATTGGTAGAAATCTAGATGTGAAAAAGGAAAAGTGAGGTGTCTTTTTGAGAGAGAGTATAGAAAAGCTATTTTGTTTCTTTGATGCTAACTCTTTAAAGGAATTCCACACATGTTTAAGTAATTTCTCAAACATACTATAAGAGGCTTCAATATCCAACTAACTAGTTACACATTTCAAGATCTGGCATTTTATTTGCCTTTAGTGCAAGCTATTCAAATATAAAAACTACAAATTCCTGAATTTTTTTAGGAAGCTGACAAAATAACTCCTCACGATGCAGAATCAACTCAACCGACACTAAGAATGATCAATCAAGAATCTCAATAAAGATAGAAAATCAAAATATAAGACCTAATTATTCTTAAAGTAAATAAGGCTATTTTGAGGTTCTGTTGACATCAATGGTTCATGGATACCTTAATCCTCACTTTTTAGTTTTCTGAAAGGTCAATTTCTTTTACAGCTTTGTGTAGTTGTTATTGAGCTTTTAAATCTCAATCTAATTAGTGGGATCAACTTACAACTATTTGAATTCTTTTTCTGGTTCAGGTTGGGAATATTATTGATTTGTAGGCTAAACTTATCGATTATTTCTTGACAAGTATAATTTTTTGTATTTGAACAATGATATTCACTGTCAACGCCCTTCTTAACATAAAGTTGTTTAGCGAGGAAAATTTGGGATTTTTTGATATCAAATCACTGTTTTGTCTTTAAACTACTCAATTTCTTAAAAGGTAACGTTCTTATATTATACCTTTTATCGGGATAAAGCTTTGCAACTCCGTTCATTCTATTTTCGTTAGAGAGGTGGAATCTGAAAATTTGATATTAACACAACAATAAAGGTTATTTCTGGAGGTGCTGGTTGGTAAGGACGGAGGACTGTGTATTTTATATTTATGATTCTTTAGATGGCCATTTGCCTTGCATAAATGTAGTATTTGGAGGATACATTGTTCTTGAGATCTTCATGTGTAGTTATATAATAATCTGTTTACTGATGTTTTTATGCTTCATTCTAGTGGCTTGTACTCATTCTATACTTTGTTTTATTTCAAGAAGCACGTTAAGATGGTTACAACATATGTTTACAAAGCTGACCCTGATTTACTTGGAGATGTCTTGAGATAACACACGCTTATCTCATGATTCAGGTATCAGGTTTGAAGTCTATTACATCAAAGCACTTAGCTTTGGCAAGCCAGATTATCAGTTTTATTTATGCTATTATGCCAGGTAAACCTTGTTTGATTCTACTACGATATTTATTTGTTATGGTCCAAATTTTATTTTGTGTGCTGAATGGTATGAAATTTCAGTGCTTTATGGGCATTCATTTTTCTATGGTACGACTGTGTTCAGTGAATAAGTATACTTGCTAGATACATGGTTTCCCTACAGTTCTCATTCATTGTAATTTATGCCTTCAAACGTCAAAAAAGAATGCTAACATGTTAATATGCCAAGTTGATAGTAAATTGTTTGGTAATCTTTCATACCATTTGATGGTTATTGTTATACAATTTGTCGTTTCAACTCTTGTAATAAGATATGAAATTTGAAATTATTATGACCAATGTTCTATGTAGTAATATTATACTTTAGGAGGAAAAAAAATCATAAGTTAATCCGCGTCTTTGTGCCACACACACACAAGCGCATATATATCAAACATTCCCAGGTGCAGAAAATAAGAAACAAGAAATCTAGTATAATTCAAACGTTTAAGCCCCTTCCCTATAGTTTAAGGAAGGAGCATCTCTGTAATTGGTTGAAATGTTTAATGTCTCCCCAACTACAATGATTCTTTTAAATCATTTATTTTCAAATCTATTGTGGGAACATTCTGTACTATTGAGACTGATCTTGTGTTAGCATCAACGAGATTAAGAATCCATCTCTAGAATCAAAAGAGAACCAGCGCCTTTTCCGTGGTAACTTTCTAGAATAATTTGAAAAAGAAATAAGAATCAGTTTTATGATGTACGTGAATGACGTTGTAGTAACTCTTATAGACGTAATATTGATTGTAGTAGCTATACAGGATATTAATATATTATTGCTGCTATCAGTCCTTGAAGTAGTCTTTATTGCTTATGTGATTCCTGCTGAATCCTAAAGTTTAGTTCTTAATCTCTCCATACATTATTGTTGCTTTCATGAAGCCTATAACTCATTGAGACTCTGCTGCTACTTATGTTACATGATATCTCTTTGCATGAAAATAAAGAAATTCGACGGGTTCTTTTTCTGAAGATACCAGAGGCTCGCAAAGGATTATTGCTTTCTGAGATCGATAGGGTAGCTCAGGTAATTCTATGTTATTTTTATTGCAAACTTTGCTCAGGTAATCTAATGTTATTTTTATTGCATACTTCTTTCCCTTATGTACCACATCATTATGAATATATTTGAGGCTGTTCTTGTGTATTTCATGTGGCCAGGCAAGCATATCTACCCTTAACTATTTATGACTAGTGAATGCTTGTCAAGCTTTCATGTCCCCAGTAAAATCCCTTACATACAATTTGACCTGTGATGTACAAACAACAACACAAGCGGAACATTATTGCAGAAAACCAAATTCTTGACACAGAGATAGTAGCATAAATGACTTCTTTATTAATAACTTGATAGGAAATACAAAGTACTTTTCTTGCGACTCAAAATGCCATGCTTGGCTTACATCATTTTTTTCAGAACTGTTTTTGAAATAGTCACAATGTCCATACATTCATATCCCTTTATTACATAAAGATAAAGACACCTTCAAAAGAACTTGCTGGACTGAAAATGAAAACTTCGAAGCAATCGAGCGAGGCTCCACTGGCTTGGACAAGCTTTAGCCCCTCTCAATATTCTCCTATCTCTTGCTTGCCTGAAAAGGTGCACACAACGTGGGTCAGTACATAACACGAACTGGTGAGCGGCCGAGGCCGAACTCACGTAAAACTGCACAAAATCAATATGTGAAGCTAGCATTTGTTACTAGTGGTCTTTCTACTTGTCTAGGTTCCTTTTACAATTTATAAGAAACATAAACAATAAAGACTTATCACTTATATACTGATGCTTACCACGGTCGATGGTCCATCCTTGTACGAGACATGGATTAGCATAATTTACATATATGAATAATAACTTACGTTCCGTCTCTGCATGTTAGGCTTGCAATAATCTTTATTTAAATGCATAAGGCCTAACTACATGATGGTCCATGGGTCAGTTCTTATGATTAGCAGCTGCGACTCATGGTTTAGCTCTTCACTAATGGACACAACACCCCCCTTGATCGCGAGGTCTAGCATTCATCTCAGGTGCTATTATAATCTCTCCTAGGCCGATCAATTTTCAGTGCCCTAGGAATCGTCGAGAGACTATTACCTTGTGCACAAGTTGTCCGAGACCAATGCATGTCTATGTATCTATCAGATAAATCTTAATAGTACAACAATTAATCGACTTGTTCATTCATACATGTAATAATTAAACAACACGTTTATCTGTGCCTTTACATTCGGTCAATCACAGAGTCATAGCTCCTTTCTTAGCATCTACTTCTCATTCATTTCAGCATGCATAAGTTCTTCTATACATACCTAACATTTAAAGCATTCATTTGAGGAAACATGTAAGCATTCATGTGGAAACAGGTAAAGCACCAGTTCAGTAATCTAGCACGTGATTCATTTTTTATTCTTATCTTTTGTTGTTTTGGTATCATCGATCAGAGAGACGCAACAAAAGAGTGGACCAAAGATCATTTTTATTAGGGTGTGGAGATCAATGGTAGCCCGATCAAAGCAACTCACCAAAATGAATCTTATTCGAGATAAGGAGGAACTTCACGCATCGATCACGCTCCGCCTAAGCGTCCTACATTGACACCAACATTTGATTAGCATACTTAGATCTCTTTCTCTCAAGATTCGAAATGAATACGAAATGCGATGAAAGCAAACAATGAAAATCAATCATCGAAAACCAACACGACAACACATTCATCAAAATCAAGCAGCGAAAAACACCCAACGAAAACTATTGGACTCATTTTAATAGAAGCCGATCCATGAGTTGGAAAGGTTCATTGCATTTCATTCGTGATCAATTAATACTGGCAAAGGATTCCCCAATACTCAGCCAAGGCTGAGTTAGCAAGCCATGGGTATTACATAGTGGACCGCGAGGAGCGGACACTACATGCCTAGGACGCCTAGGTGCCGAACAAGAATCATTTTTTCTTCTACTACTCCCTTGTAACAACTTAAATAGTGTTATATCATAATGAAACACAATAAAAAAATCATCAACCGGTATTCTATCATTATTATGAGTCATGAATACATCATCAACATTATTTCATAATGAAATATACTTAATAAAGAAATCACCATATTTATAATACAAATTTGAAATTTCAATGTTCTAAATCCAAACCCAATCTTAAAATCCAAACAACATATCCACAATACAACTAAGCATAAGAATAACATTAACAAATCTTAAAATTTGAACGGAGCCGCACAACCATACAAACCCGCTGAACATGGGGTTTTTGGTTCGGCCTAGGGCCGCCTAGCGCCTAGATGGCTGAACATGCCGATTTTTAGAACACCGATTTTGCTAATTTGTAAAAATGAGTGCCTAATGTCTAATGTTTTTTATTGTAATTACATTGCGCCATCTAGTGACAAATTTGCTAGAGTCCCATCTACTTTCATATGTACATGATATGATTATTTCTCATAACTCTTCTACTTTCATATGTCTTCTACTTTCATATGTACTGGGATATGTTTAATTTTTATAATTCTTTGTGCAGATCTGACAGTTCACTTCAATATTGATTTGGATATGGTTGGGTTAATATCCATTTATTCATCTGATCTCCATCAACATAAATTAATTCCTTATTGGTTGGAAGTAGCCAAACCAATTGGGCCTCTAGTTGTATCCACTTAAGGACGCGGAGATCGCAATGAAGGGCGTCAGTCATCACTGTCGTAGTTGCTTAATGATTCATCCATCTGCAAACAAAGAGGATTTGTTGTCCAACCCTTTCAGTAGGGAATTACATATTGGGGAATCTGAGTTCTGAACTCAAAATAATCTCTGCTAGAAATGAATTATACCATTTCAGCAGCCTACGAAAAAATGCATATAATTTTAAATTGTTTTACCATGACCATTGCTATATAAAATGAATGGTTGAAACTTGAAAGTGGTGAGTCGAAAATATCCATAGTTTGGAAATTCTATATTAAGAATACAACCTTTCGGTCATGATCTATGTTGAAAAATCCATGCACCACCAAATTATAATGGATTTGAAATTTTACATCATTAATCTTCACAACCTACTAGTGAAAAAAAAATCCAGTATTCAGCTAGTCAACCAACAAGTACAAGATTGCCGAATTACTTGGGTTTTAGTTTGTAAATATTTCAAATTATATAAATCATGATAATTGATTTGGATTCAAATTGTAGTGCCGAATATAGGAATAGAGCTTAAATCCTAATTATAGCAATATATATATTGGAAGAGAAAAAAGAAATTATATATATAGGAGCGATCGGGATCCCTGCATATCCTCGAAATCTCGCAAGAAATTGGGTAGTTCAAGAATCTAATCTGAATGGTCAAAAAAAGACAATCCAATAACTGCTATTTTGGGGAACATGCGGGGATGCTTAGGAGCGGGGATCCCAATCCCTCTGCGTGTGTGAATTCCACTATCTTTTCTCTCTCTCTCTCTCTCTCATGTCATATGTGTGTGTGTGTGTTCCACTATCTTTTCTCTCTCTCTCTCATGTCTCTCCTCTGCTTCTTTCCCACTGTCATTTTTATTCGTCACTTGCAACTGCATCCCCAACCCGACAATACTCATGAATATTCTTTGTGACACCTCAACCCATACGGTCCTCCTAATTATCATTGAGGCATCTTGCTGCCAACACCATTTATAAGTTCAACAACAACACTATATTCTGGGAACTGAGTTAGTCCAATAGGACAGCTTCTAAGTTATCGCTTCATCATGGATTCGGCACCAAGTCAGTGGACATCCTACATGACTCCTACAGTTTAGTGTGCATTTTCTTGTTGAACCCCACCCCTTCCTTCAACATATCAACACGATCGAGGAGTTCAATGATACCTTCTCGAGAAGGCTTTTCGAACATTTTGATGGAGATGTACCCGTTTTCGTAGGTGTGTGTTAGTAGACTTGTCAAAGGTGTCCTTCATTGGTCCATGCATGTGGACTTTGTAGAAGTTAATTTTTTCACTCGTACTCGCTAAGGATTTGGTGGGTGTTACCATTCTCGTTGAGGGCATTAATGTCAGCTGGTGGATGTGGAGCGAAGACTCCTCATTCAGTGTAGGGTGGATTGAAATGCTGGAGGGTCATCTTCAGAGATTTGGGTGTTTGTTGGAGGGTTGTAGCTCACATTGGCAACAAAGTAGTCATGGGGGTGGAGGGTGTGAAGATCAATGTCACATTTATGGTGATTATCGCCTGGTATTGTGACCGCGAAGGCGAGTAGCACCTATGCAACACTATCAATGAATTTGGCATCACCTATGGAGGTTTTGTTGTTGGGAGTTGGCGAGGAGAGGATTGAGAAGCCAGTGATTTAGAGGTAGTGGGCATATCCATCATGTTTGAGTGAGTGTGGCTGATAATCTTGACTATCAATGTTTGAAGAAGTGTGAGAGGGGTCTTGGAGGGTCAAACTTTATCACCACTTGTACAAATTAGTCATTGTTGAGTCTAGCAACTTCATTAGCAGTATCATATGAATTCATGACACTTTGTGTATGTGATCTTGGGTTGTGAACTGTTAACTCTCTTGGAGTTGACCACTTCGGGAGCAAACTTGCCTTTATCAGTGTTGAATAAACTTTTGTTGTTTCACCTTGTTCTGTAGTGCACTGTTTTTGAATTGGTCAAGTGAATTAGGAACATCATAAGTACCGTAGCATGAGCATCTTAAACTACGTTGATTAATGAATTTCAACTTAAATTGTAAAATTTTCATACGTGAACCGAGTGAATCAATTCTAGTACTTCCCCGACCTAAGATATAGTACCATTTGTGCTATGTGCTAACACCATGGCAGCATCACATGCAATCTATTTTTCTGCCCTCATGCTTTAGGCCTGTGGGATAATTACACCATAGCACAGTTCACAAGCTTCAGGTTTGCGGCAAAAGGATGTGTGAGTCATGTGCTTCCCATCGCAGTACCTGTTTCATGTGTCTTGGAATTGGAGTTTCTCATGCCAAAAAATATTTGGAATTTTCCTTTCTTGACATGTTTAATATTCATCCAAATGCTTGTGCAATAGGTAGTTCTTTTTGAGCAGTATGGATGAAAAGTAATCATGTTTCAGCTTTACAGAAGGCAGTGCATATATTAAAGAGTATATCCCTATGGGAAACAATTTTTTGTCAGTTATTTTAATGGCATGTGTAGAATTTACCATTGTGGATTCATCAGTTTATCAACTTACATACATCATGGCTACCGGTGGTGATCTCAGGGTTTCTCTGCTTCAGGGTATCTGTAAAGATTCCAAAAATTTAAAGTTGACCACTATCATGTGTTTCTTCTAGGCTAACTGCATCAAGCCTGACATTCTCTTTTATCCATGAGTCTACAGTGTCACGACCAACAGTTGAGTCCAGTTCCATTGAGTTGCATAATACTTGTTGGAATCATAGCCTGTTTGCCACATTATGTTGCTTATGGCACAGTTTCTCTACTTCTGTCTGTGAGCCAAACGATTGTATCCACAGGTGACTTTATTGAGACCAAAGTTGTTGTCGTATGTTGGGTTCATGTAGGATTGGGTTTTTCAATGTCAGATGTCGAATGTTGGGGACATTTGAAACGTCGGATATCAATAAATATGTTATATTTATATATTGGATAACCTAAATGTCTAATCTAGATCTAATTTCTGATACAAATATCGAATAATTTAATAGCAATTCTAGTATGGTGTATACCTACCCGGAGTATATCTTTCAGTGGCCTAAGTGGTACCTCGTTGGCGTGTGGTTGAGCGACAACAACAAATGAGAGAAAGAGAGGTTAGGGTTTTGTTGGGGGTTAGTTATTGATTACGGTTAACCCGTTTTGAAAATCAAACTTGTCTGAAGTAGTCGACTTCTGTAAATAACGGTATCGACCGACATGAAAAATTCCGAAATATCGCACAGTTTTTTACAATACGCATAAAGGACATTTTGGTCCGATATGTGATTTCTCCCCTCAAAACCGACGTGTGGGCCGACATCTACAACACTGATTGAGAGTACAAAGGCATTAGTCGGATGGGTGGAACTTTCAAAGAAAGGTTCCTATAGCTAGGTACCATTTGACAATCTACTCAAGCTCTCTAACAACACGACAGAGCAATCTGACTGCATATGGTGTAGTCTTCACCGAATCTCCCATTCTAGAAACGTATGTTCTTAACAGGTCTTATTTATATGATATTTCTGTGTGCAGCAATAACTACTGACAGGCTGTTAGAGAAATGAGCTTCTGGTGGAATCTAGTAGGTGAACATAGAAAAAAATGATGTAATGTGAAGTTTTATATAACTGCACTAGCAAATATGGAAAAAAACAACCTTCCATTTAGAGCTTGCATGGCTGTTGATAGGATCGTAAGTCAAGAGCCCTTCTAATCTACAGGATCATGGTTTTTGTTTCCTTATTTTAAGCCCAATTGTTTTCTTCATTGTATCATTTGTATTGTGCTTCATTATTTTCCTGTAACATAAGGCTTAAATATCTGCTTTATATTTTTGAATCTTAGTTCGTGAAATGTTTATTGAGAAATTTCACAAAATACTATGTTGTGCTGGTCAGATTATGTTTAATAAATTTATTGCAAGTAGTGTATTTTCAATTTTTTTGATACATTTCTTCGGGTAGTCAATTTAGTTGTCTGGTTAATCTGGCAACTATCGACATCTTCTCAAGTATATTTTCTTGAATTCTTTTTGATGATAATACAGGATTACAAAGTTCATCGGGATGAGATTCATACAAAACTTGTTCAAATAATGAGGGAAAGATTGTTGGCAAATCTTCGCAAGCTGCCTCAAATTGCTGAAAGCTGGAATGCACCAGAAGATAATGATTCACAACCCAGTCAATTCGCTCGGCACGTTACCAAGGTTTTTACTGTTTTCTATATTATTTCTTTCTAGTGAAAGTTATAAATAATTGATAAGCTTCTATCAATGTCACAAACCAGTAAAAGATAAAAGCAGATATTGTATCTGTCTAAACTTGTGTTACTGATAGTGTAGCTTGGTGATTTTATAAAATATATTCCATTTTTATTTCATAAGTTGTCTTAAACTAGCAATTAATTAACACACTTGTCTTTTTGTATTCTGAATTCATAATTAGAAAATTGTAAGTGTCCTTTGAATTTCGGACCTAAAAGTAATGGATGCAGAAGTAGCAGTTTAGTTTGATAAATACATGAGAAAGAGGAAGGAATTACCAGACAAAGTGGAGGAACTTTACTGATAGAAGCTCAGGGATACGATTTGGAAATCTCTTTATTTATGTTGTTCTGCGCAAGAGGCGACAGCCGACAGGCCTCCTGACTTGCCTAGGCACTCCTAGGCATCACCCTGGAACTTGGGTACTTCCCCGCTGCTTGTGCAAAAGTTCTCTTAACTTCAAAGTTCTAGGCGGTTTTAGGCAGTCACCTAGGCGACCATGGTTACAACCAGGGGAAAGTAACCCAAGGCGAGTCAACAATTTTTTTACTTGTACGCCTAGATCACCTAAGCGCGTTTTAGCATTGCCTCTAACAACATGGCTCTTTATATGAGAAGGCCTGGCAGAATGGAACAACTTTTATATGTTTTACTTTGTTTCTTCAAAGATAAATCAACTCAACCCCTCCCTCTTCCATAATTTAGCGTCACTGATTGCTTTGCTGCATGTTCTTGACAACCTACAGAGTTAGACGAGCGGGCCAATTGCCACTGAGATAATCACCACTTGTGTTTTTGTTTCTTTCCTTAATTTCCTCATAAGAATTTTGGTTTCGCCTTTAAGGCAGATGGCCATGTGCCAAGCATTTGTTGTCTTAAACCTTTAACCAGTGACATGACCTTGCCAAGTTTAACGTGGGTTCTAGATGGATTATGTTGTTTTCTATAATATCGAAAAGGAGAAAGCCTTGGTATAAGAAAAGACTAGTGCCCTCTTTTGAGAAACATAGAAGAATGAGTATTCCTTAATATTTTTGCTTCAGCATGACATAACCTTGTAAATTCTGAACAACGTAAGAGTGGACGCCAACCTACCGTAAGCTAATTTACCTGATGCTACCCATCATCCATGTTGTGCAAGGATCCAATATCTTAGGTTCTGCGCCTTAATCATGCTGCTAATGCCATGGACCTATGATTTGGGGACAATGATGTGAAGGTGAACAATCAGATATAGAGGTGAACTGAACAACCTTACTTATGAGTCAGAGTTTGCACATTTTTTGTGAGAAGTAACTTGAAGAAAATTTAATTATTTGACGCAAGGATAACGGTAAGTTCAATTGTTCATACTTTGTATAATCATACTAAAAATGTTGCTATGATCAGGCAGGTCAGTTGCCTTTCCGCCTTCCATCCATGGTGATGCTTATAGTATTCTACTCAACTGAATGTTCCTTAACATTAATCTTAATGATGTATTGTTCTTTTGGAATAAGGACAGCCCCTTTGTTTCCTGTCCACACCCCATCTTGACGCTCCTTAGACATGGTCTGACAGGTCTAGGTTGATGTTCCAAAACATAGCGGGAAATGCATTTGGAACATATATTGGCAAAGATTATTTAGATGTCTTTTATAGTGGAACAATTTAGCATTGCTTTAAAACCTATAAAGTATCTAAAACCATATTGTTATATTGCTAAGATCTTATATACTACATGTGTATGTACATAGATGTGAATCTTGATGTGTATAACCTTGTCACCATACCTGTTTACAACAGCAAAGCCTTTATCCTTAGCTCAGTGTACATGTTAAGGGCCTATGTCCCAAATTTTAATGTATGTGTTACCATAACCATATATTATAATTTTTTTAAAAGAAGCTTTTTACTGAATCCATACATGTCCAATTCAAATCAAAATCCATGTCCTTGAAGCGTATATTCAGTATAATTCTATATTGGATCTAGGGAAGCCCGTGCTAGGCGGCGGGTCAAGTTGAAATGGAAGTCATCAAAGCTTCTGGAATGCTATTAAACCAATTCTTCGGTTAAGTGGAAAACTCTTTACGGGATGCCAACCCTATAATCATGTTTGTGTGTGGAATTGTTATAAAGATCTGCATGCAAGGTGTGTGTAAAACAGTCAAATGGTTCAGCCTGGCTGCTGCTACTAGAACTTCTTAATGTTTTACACCAGCAAGAACTGAACTGTTTCATTAATCGCTTAATTCCTCTGTAATGAGAAGAGGGCTTCACATCACTGACTCTTACTTTGTATGTATTGGTTCAACAACTTGATCAACTGACATATAACAAGGTATCATTAAAATATGTGCGATAATACTATATTGTTGTTACTTGTGAGTTGCTGTCTTGTTCATTAGTTAAATCTCTTTTAAGATTACTCTCACATATATGATATCTGTAAGTGAATTATGCTTTAGTAGTTATCCAGTTATCCAGTTACCTGTATGCGAGATTCTTGTTCCTTTATGTTTATATCATTTTGAAATCAATTTATATTTTGGTTGGTATATTTCCTGAAGTGCAGGGTTCTTTCATGCATCTTGTAATAGTTTGAAAATTCAATGCCAGTGTCCATTCAAGTAGCTTTCAAAAACTTATTTTTTAAAATTATCCAATATGATTTTCTTTTCATGATATTTTGGTAGTTTGGTTTGTCCAGCACTTCTCAATTAAACAACCATTTTTAATGCGAATTTTTGTTACATTCTGTTGGTTAGTTTATAAGTCACTTTGTTGTCAGCTAATGTCCATTATTTGATAAGATTGTACCAGGGTTTGTTGAACTTCCATATTCAAAAATGACCCAGTCACCTAGTGCTCTTAGTGCTCATCTCTCCCTGCCATAATGATAGATTTCTTATTTTGCATTCAAATATTTTCTTTGTTAGGAAAAGATGATTCAACAATCTAGCGTCTGTCTTTTGCTCCTGCATGATTATCTTTGAGGACCAAATCTGATTGGATGTCTGGTTTTTTTCTTTGTTTGTCCAGGAAGTATCTTATCTCCATCGTATTTTATCCCAGATCCTACACGAAGCTGATGTCCTAACGATTTTCAGGTAAGACAATTATCATGTTGATTGTTATTAGTTGTGGAGTGGAGGCCTCTTCTACAATGAATCTTTTCGGTGTTTAATTCATTTCCTTATTCTTGCAGTATTAGTTTGTAACATTTTATCAAACTTTTTTTTAGCAGATAGTTCCGTAATAATCTTCATTGTTCTATCACCATCTACTATTGTCAAAATGCGTTCACTACTTTAGTTGTGAGATTCAAGTGGTTTGTGAATGCCTTTGCCAATTTGTGGTCTATCCATGGATGATCAAAGATGAAAATACTTTGCATGACGTGGATCACGCACCGGGTGTTCCACCATGCATCTTGGTTGGTCGATGTAAGCAAGTTACTTATGCTATAGGAACGTGGGTATGCGCTCTCGTCTCTCCTCAAATGCTCCTAATCCAAGTGGCTTGGTTGTCCAGAGTAATCAAGACCTGTAATTCCTAAATGTTGGCTAGGTCATTATGCCATCTTTTTTTATCGTACTTGGTCCTGCGGGCCCGCAAAAAAGTGAAATGGCATATACGTATTTAGACTCGATGCGTAAGCAAATTGTTTATGCTATAGGAATATGGGTATGCGATAGGAAAACTTAAAAGCTAAACTTTCTCTTTAGAAATTTGGTAGTGGGATAATAAATTGATGAATGATCCATATGGATGGAAAAATCATAACAGGAAGTATATTATTATTTCACTGCATTAAATGTTAATTCAGTATAAAATGAAGTATATAAGGACTTAATTTGGTAATTATTTCATTGGTCTATACTTGGAAGTATCTCATGGATCTAAAGGCAATAATTGTGTCGATTTAGTTTGTGTTTTGTAATCCTAAATTTCTAATATATAGAGAGGGATTGTACCTGTGATCAGGTTAGATCATAACAGCTGATGAGAACCACCTCAGTCAGATGACTACATTGACCACGTAGGAGTATCTGAGTACTCTTTGATCTATGAGTTCTTTTCTCAAGAAAACTTAC
The DNA here is from genome assembly GCA_029216955.1 of Iris pallida. Lineage (NCBI taxonomy): Eukaryota > Viridiplantae > Streptophyta > Magnoliopsida > Asparagales > Iridaceae > Iris > Iris pallida. Next base: position 3,745,627 of record JANAVB010043419.1, on the reverse strand, counting down.
GTATGGATTATAATGTCTTTTCTCGTGTAAAACACATATAAACCATTGTATAGGATTCTAGTATGGGTTTGTCCAATAATCTTGTTAAGTATTAGTTATTTAGTCCCATGTCGTATAGAGAATAAGGAAGATGCTAGTCCTCTCCTATATATATGTAACCTCTTTATTCAATGAGATCATACAATTATTCTCTCCTACATGGTATCAGAACCAAAACTCTAGCCACCATCTATCCTCCCTTTCTCTCCTTCTCACGCCTACATGCTGTTCTACTGCTGCTGCAGTCTTCGGATACCCCGCTCGTGACCCTCCTTCACCACTTGACCTACCATCCAGCCACCTGCGCCACCTGCTGTGCCATTTGCTGCTGTTGTTTCTACCTGCTGCTGCCACCCCGCGTCACCGCCACCAGTCCTAGCCGACACCATCCCAAACCCTAACCCTAACATCTTTATTGCCGATCTGCTACCCTACATCCAAAACCCTAACCCTCGTCTGAACCATATTTTGCTAGTCCTTTGTAGTTATCAACATACAAAGGATGATCGTGACATGCACGACGGGGGCGAGTTGGTATATCAGGTGATGGTGAAACAGTATAGCTGGAGGAGGACCATGATGACGATACCGGCTCTTCAGCTGTGGGTACTATTGGTAATGCCAGTTCTGACGGAGTTGGTGTTTGCAAACCAAGGGACGGTGAGACTGGTGCTGTTGGTTCTACCTAAGTTGATGTTTGCGGACTATTAGATGACAAGAATGGCTCGGTAGGAGCGGGCACTCTTACGGGGGGCTGCTGGGTCTGAACTGGATATAACATAATATTCTCATCTGGATAAACTTTTGGAACATAATCGGTGGTTAGAGGGGGTAGGAGAAACTCAGATTCAACAAATGTAACATCCCAAGACATAAAATACTTCTTCAAAGTTGGGGAAGAACAAAAATACCCTTCTGACCTTTCAGATTACCCAAGAAAAATACATGTGATTGCTTTCGGATCCAACTTAGAAAGTGTGTCTAGTATCCCGAACGTAATACAGGCAGCCAAAAATTTTGAGAGGAAGAGAAAATGACATGCGATTGGGATATAACCGAAAAAAGAGAGTATTGTCACTGAAAACGGAAGATGGCATTCAATTGATCAGATAGCAAGCTGTAAGGACCGCATCCGACCAAAATTTTTCGAGGATACGTGCATGAAACATAAGAGCACAAGTTGTTTCCAAAAAGGGGACGATTCTTGCGTTCGGCCACACCATTTTGTTGTGGTGTGTAAGGACAAAGTTTGGTAGATGATTCCATGATTAGCCAGATGAGAATTGAACTCTCGAGATACATACTCGCGACCGTTATTGCTTTGAAGGCACTTAATAGGAACCCCAAATTGGATTTTAATTTCAGAATAAAAAGTGCATTAAATATTAAATAGTTCAGAACGACTTTTCATCAAGTAAACAAAAGTGACTCGGGAGTAGTTATCAACAAAGGAGACAAAATACTTAAACCCCATTACAAATGCAATAGGACATGGTCCCTATATATATGTATGCACTTAATTCAAAAGGGGCCGATGCAGACTCATCGGATAGGGTAATCCAGTGATGTTTTGCCAAATTACATGATTCACAATGAAAAGAAACTGAAAATTCTAAAGATGGGCACATTTTCTGGAGAGCTTGGATAGGTGGATGACCTAACGGACAGTCAAACTCAAGCGGATCGAGTTTCATGCTGTCACATGCAATGGAAGAATTCATGTCAAACAGGTAAAAGCCTCCAGCTACATGCTCCCTATCGATAGTCTCTCCAGTCTTCATGTCCTGAAAAACACAACCATCAATTTTTTTTTATCGAGCATTGTAAGTCACGAGTAATTTTACTAATGGACAAGAGACTGAATGGATTGGCAAGTGTATGTAAAACGGATTTGAGTGGCAGACCGGAAGAACGACTTGTGCTTTCTTTTTCCACGAACTCTCAGGGAATTGTCATTCGCAACAGTAATATTTGATATACGACCAACAAATATGTAATCACACAACATACTTGCATCACCTGTCATGTGATCAGATGCACTCGAGTCGCACATCCGCTGCTTCGAACTTATCATATACGCCGCTGAGTACCAGATTGTGGATCCAGATGTGTAGGCTTCACTACGACGCTGAGCTTGAAAGTCAGCAAATTCGGCATAGGTCATTGCCATCATCTGCACTGACATCTTGTCATTGTCAGGATTATCTGAGGCAACGTTGGCAGTAGGAGCTTTAGGGAACTGCCACTGAAAAGGCCTTGTTGACCATAGTTGAAGAATGTGCACGGTCTTCCTCTGTTGTTGTGTTATTCGCTATGATTGGCCCCTACTTCAGCTGGATGTGAAGAATACATTTCTTCATGGAGATCTTGACGAGGAAGTGTATGTTGTGCAACCTCCTGGGTTCGTTGCAAGGGAAGGTAAATTATGCTATCTGCGGAAAGCCCTCTACGGTCTCAAACAATCACCTCGTGCTTGGTTTGGTCGATTTTCACATATCGTTACTCAGTTTGGCATGTGTCAATCAAAGAAGGATTATTTGCTATTTTACTGACATACATTGACCATCGGCTGGAAGCATACTACTTGGTGTCTATGTTGATGGCATTGTATTTAGGGAAGATAACAACAAGGGTATTGTAGGACTGAAAATGTTTTTAGTGAACAGTTTCAGACCAAAAGATATGAGAGCGTTGAACTACTTCTTGGACATGGAAGTCACGAGGGGGAAGCACGATATTGTAATGTCTCGGCGAATGATGCAAGCTAAGAGAGCAACTTCACCCATGGATCCAGGAGTAAAGTTACTTCCCGATGAAGGGATACCGATGACCAATCAAGATCAATATCGTCGAGTGGTTGGAAAACTCAACTACTTGGCAGACATGACTCGCCCATACATTTTCTTTGCTGTAAGTGTTAGGTATAGATTAATGGTTTCTCTACGAGTTCTGCGTTGACAGACAATTCTCAGGATCCTGCGCTATCTAGCCTAGAATCCGGAGAAAGGAATTCAGATGGAGAATCTGGGACATACTCATCTTGAGTGCTTTACAGATGCTGACTGGGGTGCATGTCTTACAGATAGACGATCTATATCTGGCTATTCGGTATTTATTGGTGGGAACTTGATGTCGTGGAAGAGCAAGAAGCAGAGTGTGGTCTCACGATCTAGTTCGGAAGTGGAATACTGAGCCATGCTCATGGCACAACATAGGTGTTATATCTGCAACATCTTCTACAAGAGCTAGGAGAAGAAGTAGGATCCAAAGCAGCAAATGTGTGGTGTGATAACCAGTCTGCTATCCAGATTGCCACCAGTCCCGTATTCCATGAAAGGACGAAACACATTGAGATTGATGTTTACGTCGTTCGTGATGAGTAACAAAAGAGAATGATATCATTTCACTACGTGAGAACTGGATATCTTTACGAAGTCTCTTTTAGTCCGTCGTTTTCAGTTTCTTTGTAACAAGTTGGACATGATTGACATATATGCTCCGGCTTGAGGGAGGGGGTTAAGTATAGCTTTTGATACTAGCTATTTTATTAATTGGAACATCCAAACCTAATTAGACATTCCTATAACGAGGAATGTTTTAGCAGCACATGCATATATGTGGTTTAATATTGTATACTATAATTATAATTCCAATTAAAACCTTAATGACAACCACACTCAGTCATGATTGAGTGGTGACGATGGCCAAAAACATAAGCACATTCTCATAGAAGTTCTTTTCAGTAGGTTGGGGGGGTTGTACACTATAGGTTTCATAAATTTAATACTAGAATTTTTTTCATAGTTTTCAAACGTTTTAATACTAGAAATTTTTCATAGCTTTCAAACATTAAGGGGGTGATGCAACACAACCCCCCCCCCCCCCCCCCCCCCCCCCCCCCACAACACACAAACCCAACCCACACAAGGCCAAAGGCTACAATTTACTTCCGTCCCTGACTCCCTGCATACGATAAGTTGACAACCCAACCCACACAACGCCAAAGGCTACAATTTACTTCCTTCCCTGCATACAATAAGTTGGCTTGCCATAATTAATCGATTAATTATTTATAATAATATGAACTATGTAGCAATTAATGGTATCTCAATAAGAGTATGCTTCGTAGTATTAACATGAATAAGGTATGATAATATACTATCATAGCATTTACTAACTTATATCCTTTATACTCACCAAAGGGTACTAAATATAGAAAGTGGACATAGCAAACCGTCTAACCGGGTTACTTTAAAATGGTATGAACCCTTGTTAATGCCTAGGCAGACCTCTTTGACAACACTAAATACATGCATGCACAAATGCACAAAGATGTACATATGCTATATGCATAGAATAAAACATGTGGATATGTAGATGCTAAGGCGGAGCTTAGATTTTTGTCCCGTGGGGGCAAACATTTTTGCTAAACAAGACATGTTCAAATTGCATAAGGGAATGTTTGGATGGCTGCAAGTGGGGTGTGAAAGTTGGCAGATTTTGAGCCACTTTCACACTTTCAGTGTTTGGTTACATATGAAAGAGGGGACAAGAACTTGGAGTAATCATTACTTTCTAGTTTTTGTTCTCTTGTCTTATATGAAAAAAAGTGTCCTCATTTTCACCTATTTTCTAGTGAACGTGCACGAAAGTGGCACATTTGTACTGATTTAATATTAGTTAAATAATTAATATTAAATTCAAATAAAATAATTAGTACTTTTACTAATTGTGATTAAATAACTAGTACTAACTTAATATTAGTTAATGATTTATATTAATTAATTAAACATTAATAGTAATATTAAATAAAATTAATACTTATTTAACTAAATACTAGTAATTGTTATTAAATAATTAGTACTAATTTATTTTATTTATTTTTGTCAATATTAATTGTTAATACTTTGTTAAAAAAATTAAATAATTAGTTAATTACTATTAATATATCATTACAAATTAGTTATATAATTAACAGTTTTTGTTATTGTTATGATGCGCATTTTACTTTTTCACCTCCTTTATACTTGACATCCAAACGTGGAAGTGTGAATTTGTCCACTTCTACCGATAAAATATTATGTATCCAAACTCACTTTCGATAGATAAGTACTAGCATGAAACTCAAAAGCAAACACGTTTCAGCAAACAAGAAGTCACTTTCACACTTCATGCGAATCACATCTATCCAAACAACCCCTAAATGAAATAAGCATAATAATATGTAACTAACTTGGCTACTAGTAAATTCAGCACTTAAAAAAGATCTAAACTAAAATTTATTTTATTTTAAGAATACAATAGTAATCAAAATATTATAATAATTGCAAGAATTGATGCTATTATATCTTCTTGAATGGTAGAGTGGCTAGGTGTCATGATTATAATATGCTTCAATTGAATTTGTTACTGAAATATACTAATGTAGTAATAATAGTATATACTGCCTACATAAAATGAATGCATTTTCTTTTTCTAATTTTTCATTGATACTTTAGTCTGTAAAAGGAAGACTGATGACATTTTGGTAGACTTCCGTTTTATTTTTATGCTAAAATTTTGGAGTTCGACTGTTATGATATTTAGAAATAAGGAAATATAATTTTTTTTTCTCTTTATTTGACTAAGAGTTGAGGCAATAAGGACAAGTGGTGAAATAATATATTTGGTCTCTATAGAGACTGGATTATTCCAAAATATTAGGGTGGGCAGTTGCCCATTCTTGCATACATGTGGCTCCGGCCATGTGTAGACGTGCATGCATGTGTAGATACATATCTATGGATAAGTTATGTTTGTGTATGTGTATGTGCTATGTCTTGAGCCGAGGGCAGGAGGAAAGCTACGGAAGCTAAATGTTAAGCTGAAGTTATTACAACAAATTTGGACATAATTTATTATCTCATTTAGGCACCTTTTGAACATGATCCCTTGGCTCTTATACGCTAAAGATATTTATATCCTGAAGAGGTGTCCATCATATTTGATACTGGTTAAATGTGTCAGTTTTGTGAAGAGCCTAACATTTAATTACTTTGGTTTGTTTGATGAAAACAGTTTTTATCTCGACATTTCTCTTACACTCTTTTTGATACTCGTGCACTTCCACATTGGAAAATGAGATGAATATTGTTTCAATTTACAAACTAAGGTGCGTTTGGTTTAGAGGTCTGGACAAATGTAATGTAATCGACATTACATTGTAAATCTAATTCGGGTGTTTGGTTGGACAAAAAAAGATGTAATATAATGACCATTACAAGCTTGATTACATTACATTTCTTTTAAAACCAATTACATCGTACAACTCATGTAATAGTTATTACTTACATTTTGTATTATGTTTTTGTTTTTTGTTTTTTATTTTTTAAATTTTTTTTATTTGTATATATTTATATTTCATTTTTTCTTATTTGTCTTATTTTTTAAAATTTTAATTTTTTTTACTTTTTATTGCTATTTTGTAGTTTTTTTTTTATCGTTTTAAATTTTTTTAATTTTTTTTTTAATAAGTGTTATGTATGGCCAAAACAAAAAATATATTTGTTAAATGATACAAATAACACTATTATTCCATTACATTACATGGTAAACCATGGTTTGATTACATGTCCATAAAGACTCGATTACATTACAAATTCCATCCCATTACGATTACAATTACACAATAAACCAAACGCAATTTAAGTCTATGGAACATAATTTGTTATTAATAGAGTTCACCACAGTGTTTATAAAATATAATAAAGTAAGAATACGTTCAGTGCTATAAGTGATATATATTAAGCTACAATTTCGAGAAATGGAAATATGGGTTGTTGAGGTAAGCTGAGGACGAGTTTTTTGAAGTCGTACAAATGGGTAGAAGTTAGTCAGTTACTGATAAAATAACATGTAAGCACTAAGCAGTATATTTTATCCAAATTTTCAAAAAAAAAATTCCTTTTTTTTATATAACGAAAAGAGACCAAATAGTATATGTTACAAATCCCTTCCTGTTTCACGTGCCTTACTTTTAGGGTTTATCATGTCAGAGTCACTTTCTCATATTTGTGTTATGTGCTTGATAACATCATACGTGTACACTTTTGGTACATATATCACATCCAATGGATGTTTGGACCTGTTTGGCAAATGGAAATGTTTATAAATTAAGACGCTTAGTTTTTATTAGTTTCTAGAAACCCATGGAAACTATGTTTCCAACTGAAAATGTTTGTTTGGTAGAAACATCAAAAGATAATTGATATAGGGGATTAAAAAGTGGGTGTTTGCTTTTAAAAAGTAAATAGTAATAAAAAAAAGTGGTTGTTGCTTTTTATGTCTTTCCATGAGTTTTAGAAACTAGAATGTGTAGTACTTAGCACTTTGATGGTGTGTCCTACAACTTTTCTAACATAGTTTTCAACTTTCAAACAACTAACTAGATGGAAACTAGCTCTACTTTTCTACACTTTTCTAGTTTTCTTCTTACTTTCCATTTGCTAAACAAGCGGCTTGTTTGGCAAAAGTTAAAGGGAAACTAGGAAAGAAGTGAACACTATAGCTACTTTCCGTTTTGTTAGTTGTTTGGTAAGTAAAAAGTAAGTTAGGAAACTAATAGGACCCACCACCAAATTGGAAACTAGTCCCCATTTTAGTTTCCATCCAAATAGGTGGAAAGTCATGAAAACTCATGGAAAGCAATCATGACTCATTTTTTATTGTTATTTACTTTTTAGAACTAAATACCCACTATTAAACACACAATGTTAATTATTATTTTATTCTTATCATATCACCATCTAGTACAAGTGTCTATCATTAGTTTCTATCAAACAAACATCATTTCTAATTCGAAACTTAGTTTCCTTAGGTTTCTAGAAACCAACTTTCCAAAAATTTCCACCTGGCAAACAGGCCCTTAAAGTTGTAAACAGAAATTGGGCAATGAATCACAATGTTGTCAAATACATTTCTACAGCTAATCGAAAATAAATACATAAAAGAACACTTGAAATAGCAGCTCAACAGACATAATGTAGCTAAAGTTGGATTTAGCTTTTTTAAAGACCACCTCTCATGATAGTCAAGTCTACCACTACGAACATCATGTAAATGGCAATAATATGATACACTAGTGTATGTACACGTGTTTAGTCGGCGGTCATTAGGAGCACCCCGTCACACAAGAAAGAGAAAGGTTTTAAAGAAAGCAAGAGAATGGTAAAAGGTAGATATAAGAGGGGAATCATCATGCCATCGAGGAAAGACAAGTGAACTCGGTGCATACCTTTATATGTCAAGCTTTGTGGTTAGAATCACTTTTTTCTTTGAACTAGGCAAATTTGTTGTGTAGACAGATGAATTACCTCCATAGTTTTTGGTATATGGCGATGGATGCGAAGTTAGTTGATACTGTATGCCATTTTCCTATGCAGGCAAGTGGTTCAAATTTTCCATTCACATATTTCAGAAGCATTCTCAAAGTTGGATGTGAATACTCCCCAAGGCAAAAATAGGTAAATTACCAAAAAATTTTACCCCTGATCATTCCTGATGAGGATAATGTAAAATCTTCATTTGTTGATTTGATGCTTGTCTCTAATGGACCAGACTATGCCGCGATGTACAACATATTCTAGGATGTTTACACAAGTTGCCTTCTGATAATTCAAGTAAAGATGGTGTTCCAAATTTTGGTCTGCTTGATGAGTTTTTAGCAGAGAGACTAGGAGTTAAGGAAGGTCAATGACAATGTTTGCGGAGACTAACTGAACCTGTTAAAGGGGAACTTGATGGAATCAACTCTCGACGTTTGCACTTGTGTTGTATAATCAAACACAGGTAACTTCTTTATGCCTCTTAATAGCACATGTAACTTCTACCTTCTATAGCATGTTTTACTTGTCTATGTCATATGAGGACTCAATTTATCTAATTCATATCATTATTATGTCTTCTATGTAGTATTTCAGTTACTGTATCTAATATTATTCTATTTGGGATAAAGGCTTAGTTGTTGTTCTAATTTTTATTCAATTTGTCAACCTTGAACTTATGTATACATACACGTAAGTTAAATGAGGAGTTTCTTTGAGGAAGTACACACTGAATCTCGTTTATGCAATTGAAGACCAGCACTGACCATGATCTATATATCATCAATTCTATACAACTAACTAATGCAGTTTAGATGGTCTCAACCTATTAATCAAGTGAATCAAATTAATGGTGAATTTATGGGAGTTAAATCCATCTGTTGTGTCACTTTGATTTTACTTGATGTGTGGATTCCATATCCAAACCACTTGTTTTTTCTTATTTCTATATTATCAAGAACGTTTTGACGAGCGGTGACTGTCGTGATTTTGATGGCCGCACTGAGCATGAGTATTTTGATCAGCAGAACTTCTTTCTCAAGGGTTCGACACTAATACAAAAACAGATGGCTTTTTCTAAGGGCACCCCAACTATTACTAGGGGCTATCACTTACTAGGGGACAGCCCGGGTTTGAGGAACTTTTACTGGGGACGTCCCGAAAATTACTTGGGGGCAGCCCAATATTAGTGTTTTTCTCTCTCCTTGCTCCTCCTCCTCCTCCTTGCTCCTCCTCCTCCTCCTCCTCCTCCTCCTCCTTGCTCCAGCGGAGGGGTAGCGGGAGTGGATGAGGTGCGTGAAGTCGAGTTCGGCGGCGGTGGAGGAGCGGAGGGGGCGGAGGACGGGGCCGGAGGAGGAGGAGGAGCAAGGAGGAGGCGATGGCGGTGGAGAAGCGGAGGGGGCGGAGGACGGGGCCGGAGGAGGAGGAGGAGGAGGAGCAAGGAGACGGCGTAGTTGCAGGCGACGACGACGGAGGAGGCGATGGCGACGACCGCGAAGAGCCTCGGGATCTCTTCTCTCGACGGGAAGAGCCTCGCTGACGGCGAGGACCCCTTCGGCTTCCGCCGCTTCTTTCCGACGGGAGAAGACATGGATGGATGGATGGATGTAGCTACTGCTTCTTCTTCTTCTCCTCCTCCGAGGACTGCCAACATGCTGGCAGTCCTAGGACTGCCAACATGCTGGCAGTCCTAACATAATGTTAGGACTGCCAGCTGGAAAATAACATAATGTTAGGACTGGCAGTCCTACTTGCTGGAAAAAATTGGGCTAGCCCCAAGTAAAAAAATGGATGGCAAACTTGTAATTTTTTTTAACATTTTTGGGCTAGCCCCAAGTAAAAAGTGTGGTGCCCTTAGAAAAAGCCAAATGGATACACAAGTAGGAAGACCATTTAATGGTGTGTGTGCTCTTCCTATCTCACATTTACTTGGGCCGTAGGAAAAAGGAAATACAAAGAGGGTTGACACTACTGTACTAAAATCCAAGTGTGGAAACTTGAAGGTCTCTCTCTCATCTTCCCTTTTTCTCCAATCTACTATCCCTCCCCCCAACTTCAGATTCGGCAACAATCACTGAACGCTAATGCTGGGCTTGTTAAATGTACACCTAAGTTTTTTAGATGGCCAGGTACCTAGTCACAAAGCATTTAGGCAGCCAGGTATCGAGACGGTTGTCTTGACACTGGACGCTAATGCTTAAGCTGCTTTGGGCAGCCCCAGACCCGCTCGACATGAAATGTGAACCCGGACAGGCCCATCAACAATTGAAGTGGGAACCCGGCCCAAGCCCAATAAACTACAAATATTCAAGATGAAAATAGTCAGGTACCTAAATCCCCTCCATATTCCTTTGTCCTGCATGTAGCTTCTGATTTAAAGCGCCTATGGCCTCAATTCTATCCCCACCCCCCAACCCCCCTTTTTTAATTCCAATACCAGGTCCAAGTAAACCCAACTCCGAGTCTTCGATGGCCGAGCCTTTGACCTAGGTTGTTCTGATGCCATCTTAACATCAGGAGAGCTTTATAGTTTGAAAGAACTTTAACTTTCCCTGTCATTTTTTTTCTTCCCAATTTGCAGCTATGAATTCAATGCCCATCCCAAATAGAAATCCTGGCTCTACTTTTGCAGACAGTAGTTAATTGTAGGTTGAATTTAAGATGATACCATAACCATGTGATGAACAGTTTGTCAGGTTCTTTAGTTCATAAGATGTATCAGTTTGGTTTTGTTAAATTTATTCTTCACTTTTTTACTTATTCATGTCAAATAGTGGCATGTTGACTAATATAATCTCTTCAACCTTAAAAAAATTATGTGATTCGGCGTTTCCTTTTTTTTTTTTCAATTGTATTTCTTTAACTTACTGAAATTTTTTTGCAGCTATTTATCTAATTCCCTCAGGTTGGAGTGCTCAATATCCTTATGCTGCATCGTGGACTTGAATGTCGAGTCACCCTTGGAACCATTGATCTTATCCTTGCTTATTCCTGATCAGTCGATGCTGGGATGAAATCTTTGGGCAGACTACAGTCACCTTCCATTTTCCATTAGGATTTTGTTATTCAATTCATAGAAGAAAAACGAACTTATCGGGGAGTGTAAATGTACCTACTCTGAACTGGAGTATTGATTTCCATTGATCGTTCCGACTGTATGGCTCCCCTCGTTACTTACACCCATATCTAGTGTGGTTTACAGAAATGTTTGTAAATTCGACAGTCTTTTGTATATTAAGTCTGAATGATCTGTAAGGCAAAAATCAGCATTTGAGCAGCTTCAGATTGAAGTAAAATTTTCCGGGTAGAATGATAATCTAGATTTGCAGTTTGTTTTGACGACTTCCATCTTTTCGTTGTTATTGGCATTAGAAGGGACTTGCACTATGCATATGATTCAACTTCTAGGCAAGTGCAAGCAATTTAGACTACATTGTGACTTCTGACAACCTGATGATTGTAAGAAGATTCAGAACACAGAAGCCGCACAAGGAAATGTCATGAGACTTTCATCCAAAATGAGAACTGTGAGTGAATTAGAAGTTGCATTTGTCCGTCGAGTTATGTATATGTTGCACCGAGCAACTCTCATTTGTTCCGTGTACTGTAAGTTGCAACAGACCTGATTCAGTTTCAAGTCGAGATACATCAAGCTTTGGTTCATGAAGATAATGAGAGTGGAACATGCAAAGTTGAGACCTAACAAAGTTCCAAGTTATCGGCCACATACGTCTCCTATTGTTGAACATAGCATGAAATTGCCGATCGTTGAACATACAATGACTAACACGGAAAGTAACAATAGAAATATTCAAGATACAAAAGAGATCAATATCATTAAATTTTTTTTACCTTAAGATGTCTTACATTATTTATAGGAATAAATTATAAATAAATAAAGAAACGCCCTAAGTGGAGAATCCCAAAACTAAACTAAATCGAGGAAATAAAGAAGGAAATTAGGAGATGTATTTGAAATCCTAAATAAGTAAACGGGATATGAGCCATAGGCTCATATTCCTGCATGAGTCAATACACATGTGGCCAAATAGAAATGAAGTGTACTAGTGCACATGGATGCAGGAGTCAATTCCTATTAGTTCACATGTGCATGTCTCATATAGGAATATAAGCCTATGACTCGTATCCTGTTTGTCCATAAAGAAAATTATAAGGTGTAGTAGAATCCTAAATTAAGAAATTATGCTCGCGTTAGACCCCCTCTTGTAGACAACATGAGTTGAGTTCCTTGTGCGATATGGATAAAGTGTCTCACCATCAATCACTGCAAAGCTCTTCGAGGCCTTCTCCTCCAACTAAAATTTCTTTTCGTTCAATTTGAACAACCAAAATCTTCTCGGTTGAAGTTTGTTTGATAGCATCTCCTTCCAAAAGTACATCACGATGTTGCCATCGACGTTGAAAACCTAGCGCTTACGTACTTAGTACAAGAATATTGGAGAAACTTGTAGCATCTTGTACTAGCCCTTTTGTAGTCGCTCTCAAATCTCCGCGTGAACTTCCATGAATTGGGTTCATCAAATTCTTCCATGCTATACTCTTATCTAATCCATTTGATAAAGTATACAAATCTAAAATATATGTTCAAGTGGTTTGGAATATATAATAGTAAACATGGATTTACCTGTAGATGAGTGAATCATGCTATCGTATGTGAATTTCACTATTGTATGCGAATTTCGCTTGCGCCAAGGTAAAGTTCAACTGCTTCACTTCTATCTCAAATATGAGGGATGCAAAGTCGCCCCGTCATCAAAAAATCTATTGTGGATGTGGAAGTCGTCGTCGATCTATTTTTGATGAAGCTGCTCTTTAATGTACTCTAACATGACTACCTCATGATTGAGCGTGACCAACAACGAAGCTCTCCTATCAAGTGCATTCTCCAGTCCAAACATCATGACCAACCATTCGAATACTCCACCCGGCATCCTAAACATCGTCTTCTACTCGTCTCCCAACCAGTTGTGTATTTGGTGGTAGTCGTATTTGGTGGTAGTCGCTTCAAAGATCAACCTCAGAAAAAACTTTGGCCTCATTCAGCTCATCCAACATGCCATCTAGCCGATGTAAACTTGTATCCAATGATTTTGTTAGTCGCACGACTGTCTACACACATCATCAGCTGCCATCCTACAACGTGAATAGGGTAGGACTTACGTACGGGCTAATGCTCTCCCTATTGTTCCCCTTCCCTTGAAGAGAACTCAACCTTATCGCGTCCTCCTATGGACACATGTAGTAGTGTGGAATGTTCGGCAAATTAGATTAAATGCTCTGCTTAGGCCATTAGATTTTCGGTTATGCACTGGTTGTGTAAGTTTTATTGTTGTAATTTGACATAACTTTTATATTTTATTGGGATGGCAATATTCTTAATATGAGTTAGTACTATAAGTTCCCCACATGTGATGGTTAGCCGTTACTTAGAGCATGCTTGGTAAGGCACTTGTGCTATAGTTAACAACCAAGATGGTTGCAAATTTCTTGAAAGGACGTGCTACAAAAGAATGTTACTTTCTCGCACTTCAATTATATTTTTTCGCAAGTGTTTTTCACGTAATTTTTCCCTTTGGAACTTAGACATGAGTCGACCTATTCAACATGAGTGTCGAATTAGGTCACAACAATTGTTTTGAGAAGACGGGCGTAACACTTCATTAGAACTTCTGGTGATTAGTGAGACCATAAGTATGGCTATTATTTATTTTATGATTATGTTAACATGTGTCCTAAGGACACATGATAACACATTAATAAAATATATATATTTATTAATATAAAATGTGCGTTTATCAATATGCTGGTGAGAGTACTCATGCAAAATACACATTTATCGATGTGATAACATAATTTTATTGTATTGTAATGACATACTGTGCCAAAAGGAACCCTAAATCCACAAGACCTACATATATTCTTTACAGTAAAAGCTATATTATGTGACATATTCAATAACCTAGCATTCAAGAACTTCATATTTATGTGTACCTTATATTATCAAACAATCTGACTTCCCAGCTTTTGACCATTCTGAATTTCTCCTTACATCCTACTTCACAGCCAATAAAATCAGACCCTCAGTAGCCCAAAATAGAAAATAAGGTTTCTTAGAATTTAAATAATACATGTTTATTACACATTATAAAGGGTTCCTACAACCATGTGAGGCTGGCGACTTGGTGTTAGTCTCTCTTCACTATTGGTTTGAGTCTAATTTGGACCAGGTTGTGCTATTGTGTCTGTGTCTCGCATTCGGTTAAACATTCAGGTTATAACCTAGTTTGGGGCCAGTCTAACCACCAGGGAAGGTCCGAGAGTTCTTGAGGTCTAGGACGGAGTTTGAAAGTGAGGCATCTTTAACGGCCGGTAATTGAAAAGATATCCGGTTTTCCTAAACGAATTTTATAGATTTTTTTTTCTCAGATACTAGTTTTGTCAATGAAGTTAACAAATGATATCTTCTCACAAATGAAATTTACTAAAGCTTAAGTAAGTTGTGTTGGCCCTCTTTGGTCGTCTTTCTACAAAAGTACTATGGAGTACTACTTAATTGTGCCTACAGCATGTTTGGGTCTATCCACTACAAAGGGCTGCGCTATAAAATGTATCGGTGTTCCCAAAATCCACCAAACAATCTTGGATTCACAAGACAACTAACTAAAATTCACTCCACAATGGGAACACTCAACAAAATGATGAGTAGTAATTCTTGAAATGCTACATGTTGTATACTTGTATATATATATATATATATATATATATATATATATATATATATATATATATGTGTGTGTGTGTGTGTGTGTGTGTGTGTGTGTGTGTGTGTGTTAACATTGTTAATCATATCCTACATAGTTATTTTTTTTTTTTTTCCTACATAGTTATATATTCGCTATACCAATGAGATAAAAACTCTGAAACAGTTGTTGGTACTAGTCCTGTTTTCCGACGACTAGTAACTTGCTTGGCTGTGGTATCTTGGGTGTCACTGTATCATTTGTAATTACAGAAGTTTATAGTTGGTGCAAGCTTAGCTATGATGATCCAAATTAAGTCTTACTCATTTTTCTCAAGAAACAACTACCAAGATGTATTCGAAGTCAGGATATCAAGTTCAGGTCTGATTCAATACCTGATGACATTTATACTCTACGACGCTCCAAATTATCAGCCATATTCGTGTGACATTATAGAATCTACGGGCGGACGCTCTTTCTAACTGCAGTATCTCATCATTTTTCTACAGGGAACCTGTGGCACTCATGGCTCTTTCTATCAACTGTATTTAATTTTGAAGAGCAAGTTTGTTACTTTTGTTTCTGTCAGCTACATCATTTTTTCTGCGAAATTTGTGACATTCTCGACTGATTTATGTATTTATCTTTTATGTTTGAAGAAAAAAAAAGTCCCCTGGCCTTTCTTTGTTGCATCTGCAGAATCCGCAATTTTCTTGGCCATTATTTTGTTTTGAAGAATAAGTTCTTTAGCCTTTTCTTGACCCTTATTTTTGTTGTGAAGAATAAGTTCTTTAGCCGGCCGGTACATTAGAAATACTGAGAAACTACATTGAAAGTTTATATTTAATATTTAGACTGCCTGGTGTCCTAAAAAACATAGAACATTTCTAATCGGCACTATGGTGATGCCAAATGAGAAAGATAATATGGATGCATGAGTGACAACACATTAAGGCCTCGTTTGGTTCGCGGAATGGAATGGAAAGGAAATCAATTCCTTAGGCATTTCCTTTCCTTTGAGAAATTAAGATTCCTATTGATTTTCCTTTCTGATGTTTGGGAATGTCAAGGAATTTGGAAAGGAAAGTGAATACTTCAATGTGGGAAAGTGATTCCTTGCTTGGATGGATGGAATAACTCCCCCCACCGATTTTCCTTCCATTGGGAATCACTTTCTTTTCCTCCTCAATTCTTTTGGTACCCAAACATAGAAAAGTTATCACTTTCCTTTCCCACCCCGAAGATTCCGCGAACCAAACAAGGCCTAAAAGATAGGAGACAGGAAATGAGTTTGTTCTTGGAAAGTTGGTTAGGACAATGTGCAATATAGACACAATAAACTTTTCATAAGAAGGAGCGATAAGATATTAGGAACCGCTAAGACTAGAGGTGGGCCTAAACGAACATGGATTGAAGTTTTAAGACTAGGTGTGCACAGTTCTACACTTCTCACCAGCATAGCATAAACAACATCAGATCAAACAACGCTTCATAATTTGTCTGTAACCAATAACAAAACAAGAAAGTTCTGACTAATGGAAAAAAAAAACATTCAACAAGAATTCATTTTAGTAGGCTATCACAAACAGCCAGTGTGAAATCTTAATATAATTCTTTAACTTCATAAATTCCCAAACACAGACTCAATCACATAAACAGCATAAATTGCCATTGCTAAGGGCACTCCAAAACTTGTTAAGGGTCGTCCCAATTTCTGCAGTGTGAGGGCAGAGTGGAGCCTGAAGCTATACAGTTATGGTTTAAAATTCACCAAACATATCTTGAATTCAGAAGGCATGCAACTGAATTTCAGTACAGAAATGGATAAAAATAAAAAAACGAACAAAAACTTACGAGTAAAATAGTTCTCAAATTGCTGCATAGTTGTATAATTATACATGCTATGCACATAACATTGTCAGTAGTATGTTACATAGTTATATATTAACTTAAAAAAAATGAGATACAAGTCTTGCTTGGCTGTGGTAGTTTGGGTGTCATCTTATCATTCTAATTACAGGACATCGTAGTTGCTGCAGTAAATGATATTTGGTTGGATGCTTAGTTCTGGAGATAGAGATTAATTATCTACCATTTTCTCAAAATAATGGGTCCTTAATGGAGTTGTGGCGAAGGACTCTTACTTCTTCAGTGCAGTGACGATGAATCGTGGAAGTTGCAACCGGACGGAATTCTTCACGAGGTCAAGCACAAGTTCATGAAGAGAACTGTTGGAAGACTACTTCAATAGCTGGTAAGAGTTGCTGACATGGTATCAGAGAAACCCGTGTTCAAATCTTTTATGGCGTGCATACTAAGCGAATTTTATAAAAAGAGCTGTACTGATGTGTATCCAGCTCTCAGAGAAACCCAGGTTCAAATCTTTTATAGCTGGCTTTACTAAAAAGAAAAAAAAAGTCTCATTTAGTTTTTACAAATATGAGTTTCAACTTTCACCACATGTATCTTTCATATTGTAGGTACTAATTAAAAAAAAATTGAAAAAAACAGGGTTTCATTTCAGTGCTGCTAATTTTTTTATTTCTCTAACATGTTGGTATTCCAAATACTATGCTCAATTGCTCTTCTAGAATGCAAATTCTTATCACGCTCTAGAGGTTTGAACTTATAAGAACAAAGGCAAATCAGTTTCTCATACTCCAAACGGTTCAAGGGAGAACTAATAGCAAAGGAACTAGCAAGCATGGACAATCGAGAATGTTTGTGGTGTTGGTCTAACGCAACACCATACACTTGAAAGTACACTAGGGGTGACATTTATGTTTGTATCATGTCATGCTAGGCTGCATATACATGCGCACAACCACACTAGGGATTTGGAATGCGACATTTTTTTTAGTGAAATTAGGGTATCCTAGGGATTTGGAATACAACATTTCTTAGAACAAATAGGATACGGATACGACATAGATACGGCTATAGATACGTATATGAACACATATATACATACGTGATACATATCATATCTATTTGATCATATAACGTCCATTTTTATGCATATGTTTGAATAATAATGTACTAAAGTTATTCCTCGATTGTTTTTACAACTTTGCACATCTTCCTTGTTTTTGTATATGGGTACTATATTATTGCTTCTTTGTTCATCGAACATCTTCTTAATCCTTAAGATTTAGTTGAATACATCAGTAAGTCGCATGAATCATTTTTTCCATAAACATTTCGAAATCTCAATAGGAATATCATCAGGTCCTACAACTTTCTCGTTTTCTTTAAAACATCCTTATCATCGAAAATTATAATTTTACGACAATAGGAAATTTTATATCTAAACTAGACTTTTCTAGGGATGCTCTCATTAAATAACTTATCAAAATAACTCTTTCCCCTCTCCTTAATATCATTTTCTCTTGCTAATAGTTTTTGATCCTCACTCTTGATAAACTTAATGTTACCTAACCCTTTGATCCTCGTTTCCATACTCTTAGCAAGCCTATGTATATCTTTTTCTTGCTTCTTAGTTTCACATTCTATTACACAACCAATAAAAATCAGACCCTCAATAGATACAATAGGAGATATTGTTTCTTAGAATTTGAATAAATATATGTTTATTTAAACTCTAAATGGTTCTTAACAACACCGCCAACAACACCCCCTCCCCTCCCCCTGTTGGTAAAGAAACGCAGAAACCTTTTTCCAAACTAGAGAGTACCTACGAGAGGACCGAGCAATACAAAGCACGAACCAAAACACCAAAACAAACCACGCAAACATAGAGAATTTTTGACGTGGAAAACTATTGCGAAAAAAAACCACGGAATGGAGTCCAATCCTAAGAAGCCTTCATTAATGAAATAAAGGAGTACACCCTCTACAAACTTCTTCCGATCCAAATCGGATCCCCACAACACTTAGAAGCAAGAATAATGATTACAAGGCTACGAAGAACAAATACGACGGGTAGAGATTACCCGAACACGATCCTCCTTCGAAAACGACCTTCAATCATCCTTCTCTTCCAAAGTTGCAATGGCACTCTTGCCTCTTTTTCTCTCTCTTGTGTGTGTTATGTATGAGATTAGGGTTAGGAAACACCATATGAAAATACCATAATCCCGCAACAAAACCTGGACCGTAGGATACGATCCAACGGTGATCAATCACCCTGAAAAACACTTCAGCCCCGACGACACAGAGTTCGGCCAGAACTCTGTGTTTGGCAACCAGCAAGGTTCTGGAAACATGGGACAGAGTTCGGCCAGAACTCTGTCCTGGGGCAGAGTTCGGCCCCCTCCTTCTAGCAGCTCCTCTGGTCAGCTCCCGAGTATCTCCGTCATCTTCGACTGGCATCGTCACCTCCCCGAGCTTCTCTGACACACAAACGACGCTCGTCGCACTCCGGGGTCTTCTCCACATAGGTTGGGAACCCCACCCACTCCAACAAATCTCTTCCTTCACAACTAGGTGGAGGAACTCGTCATCCCGATGATCTGTCTGCAGTACTCAAACTTTTTCCTCGGTAGAACCTTCGTGAGCATGTCTGCTCCATTATCATCAGTATGAACCTTCTCAAGCGCCACATCCTTATTCTCAACCACATCCCGTATCCAATGATATCGAGTCTCGATGTGCTTGGACCGACTGTGAAATGTCTGGTTCTTTACGAGGTGAATAACACTCTGACTGTCGCAAAGCAAAGTATATTGCTCTTGCTTCAGCCCTATTTCCTGCAACAGCTTTTTTATCCACAACAACTCCTTGCAAGCCTCCATCGTCGTAATGTATTCCGCCTCCGTCGTCGACAAGGTAACACACTTCTGCAACCGCAACTGCCACGATACCGCTCCTCCAGCAAACATCATCACATAGTCCGAAGTCGATCGTCTCGTGTCTATATCTCCAGCCATATCAGCGTCGATATACCCAACCAGCTTCGGCTCATCATCATCAAAAGAAAGTCACCAATCGGCAGTGCCCTGAAGGTATCGTAGAATCCACTTGACCGCACTCTAATGTACTCTTACAGGATTTGAAAGATACTTGCTAACTGTGCCAACTGCATGAGCGATGTCTGGCCTCGTACACACCATATCATACATAAGACTTTCCACAGCTGAGGCATATGGAATTCGCTCCATATCTTCTTTTTCGTCCTCGGTAGATGGACACTGCTCCTCAGTGAACTTAAAGTGAGCTGCAAGGGGGCAACTCACTTTCTTCGACCCGTCTATCCCGCAACGCTGAAGTACCCGATAAATGTACTTCTTTTGGGACAAGTGTAGCAGCTTGGACTTTCTCTTTCGGCTGATCTCCATTCCAAGAATAGTCTTTGATGCGCCTAAATCCTTCATAGAGAAGGCTGCGTCCAGTTGGCGCTCCAACTCCGTTATCCTAGTGGCATTTCGAACCACTAATAGCATATCATCAACATAGAGCAATAAAATGATAAAATTATTCTCGACAAAATACCTCACAAATATACAGTGATCCGACGTCGTCCATGCATAACCATGCTCCCCCATAAACGACTCGAACTTCCTGTACCACTGCCTCAAAGCCTGCTTCAGACCATACAAGCTCTTCCTCAACCGGCAGACCAAATATGACTTGTCCTTTTCACAGAATCTCTCTGGCTGCTCCATGTGTAACTCCTCCTTAAGATCACCATGGAGGATTGTCGTCTTCATGTCCATCTGCTCGACCTCCAAGCCGAGACTAGCTGCCAATGCTAGCACCACCCGAATAGACGACTGCTTGACGACTGGCAAAAAGATCTCATCATAATCCATGCATTTCTGCTAACCGTAGCCTTTAACTACCAGTCTCGCTTTGTATCGAGGGCGAGTAGTGTCATCCGTCTGCTTCACTCTAAACACCAATCGATTCTTTAAAGCCTTCTTGTCCTTTGGCAACCGTACCAGCTTATAAGTGGAATTGGCGTGTAAGGAACTCATCTCCTCCTGCATAGCCTACATTCACTCCTGTCTTTGTTCGTCTTCCATAGCCTCTGCAAATCTTTCGAGCTCTCCCCCGTCAATCAGTAGCACATATTCACCCGGTGAGTATCTCGTAGATGGTCGACGCTCTCTGTCGTTCCTTCTCAGTGGAGCCACTGGTGCTGGCTGTATAGCAACAACCTCCTTCTCTTCAGGAACTGCCTCCCTGGCATGCTCATCCTCCTAAGGGACACCCTGACCACCATCAGCAGGCTGATGATCAAGGTTGGGAGCAACTCCATGTACTGGCTCTCCCATAACTAGATCCTCTGCGATGTCCTCTAGAAACTGCTCGGAGCGAAATGACTCTAACTCAGGCAATTCCTCAGCCTGTCACGATCCGCACCCTGATTAGGGGCACGAGTACGTGGTTACGTCCAGCCTATGCCGCAGAATCGGCAGTAGAACGCTGTATAGGTCGTCTATAAATACTACAACTAGACAAAATATAAGGGTACCTGTCATCTTCGTACGGAGGTATAATATGGCATAACTCAATCACAAGACAAACTAGGACAGATAGCACGAAATGGAAATATGATAGAAAGGAAAACTGGAAAGGAGTTCAAGATCCAACACAAGCTCAGAGATATAAACACATCACAGAAACTCAAAATATAATATAAAACTACAGTATAAAAATACTAGCTGGATCATAGTCCAGGCAAACCTATCTAACAGTCTAAACAGGGGCTATATCATCTACGGGCTCCAGGGGTAATGTCTCATCAAACTCTATCCCGGCCATACCCGTAAAAGGTAGAGCAATTAGCTAACATGTACTTTATAAACATCAACGATTATCCTGTCAGAAAAATAAGCAAGTACAAATACTAACAACAGTTCTATATGAATTGACAAATTCTATAAGAGACAATATAATGAAATACAAGACAAAGATATAGAATGACTCAGGAGCTATTCGGAAGCCGAGTTACAACCCGTAAACTAAATAAGGACCGGGTTTGTAATCCTTTTCCCGAACAGAACTTAGCCTCCAATCAAGGTATAACATAAGAGCATGTAGAACATATGAAATACAAGACAAAATCAACATAAAATATATAACAAAATATGAGTATTGAATAGGACGACAATTTATAAGATGACTTGGAAACTATCCGAAAACTAAGTTACAACCCGTAAACCAAACAAGGATCGGGGTTGTAACCCTTCTCCTGAACATAACTTAGCCTCCTATAATAAAATAAATATAAAATGTGCCTTGAATTATTAGAGCGTTATGTGATCGACTTAGGAATCATGATCAGGCTTTCCATCTGACCGGCTATGAACAAGTGTACAACGGAGCAGGATCAGGCCGGCCACCATAGAAAGCTATGAACAAGTGGGGTCAGGCTTTACCCGTCATGAGCGAGGGTATAACTATGAACAAGTAACAAGAATATAGTGACATGGTGGCTTTGATCACATAGCCCCTAATAATTTTCTATTCTCGAATAGTATAATAGATCCAGACATGACACGTCATGACACGGGATTCCCTAAGAGGGTAGCTACTCCCTATCAGAAATCGGTGTCTATACAAGTACAGGAAACAAGACAGAAAATGTACCAATATATCAAGAAAATCTAGGAACAACATCTCATGTCATGATTCGACATATACTAGTCTGTGAACCATCGTGTCGAGAAATCAAGTAAGACACTACAACTGAATCGGATATAGCAGATATCAAGACAATGAAAACTATCAGTGAATGTACTCGCCTGCGATCCTGAGCTGGAGCTGTCAAATGGGGTCGATGCTCAGAGTGATGCCACAAACCTAAAGATGAGATATATAAGCTAATTAGGGTTCAACAGTGTTAGGCATGATTATATATTGTAAGCTATGTAATCTAGGACAATCTCAGTCCAACTAAATCAAACTAGGTCACACTGAGTCCCAATAGGTCACACTAGGTCACAGAAAGTCAAACCAAGTCAAACTAGGTCAAACTGGGTCAAAGGTTGACTTACAATTGACTTTTGATCAACTGGTCAACTCTAGGTCAAACTAGGCTAATGTTGACTAACAGTTGACTTTTGGTCAAGTGGTCAACTCTGGTCAAGTTCTAGACATTTCTAGGTCAAGTGTTGACTGATAGTTGACTTTTGGTCAAAGCAGTCAAACTTGGTCAACCGAGGTCAAAACTAGCCTAAGCATACTATTCCTAATATTGCCTACCAAGATACCATATATCTTGGTCAAACATGATCAACTCTAATTTAAGAATTAAAATATCAAGTTGTACCTCGTTACTCGTACATCAAAACCTACGACACGCAAATCGAGATAAGATAATCAACGGTAAGGTTAATAATCTTATCATAGTGATCCACATGATCGTCTTGCCAATTTCAGTGATGTGATATCACTAGAATCGACTGATCTCAGTTTTATTGTACTAATTCCGAAATACGAACTTAATAAGAATTAATTATAATAAAAGGTAATACACAGAAAAATATCTACAAACATTATCGGATGATGAAACAAACATCACCAACGTGTCCAGAATGTCAAACCAGCTAGGATAGCCTATCCATAAGTCTAATTTGGACACATGGGCAAAAAAAAAGGTAATTTCGGGTCAAAATGGTGTCCGTGTCGAACCCTTTTTGCACCAAAAAATGTGCAAAAATACTAGTCCATTAAACCTAACAAATTATATGTTCACAAATCCAGAATGACGATACGAATCCAATGGTATATCCAAAATTGGATTCCGTTGACCCGATCTCAAATTGGTCCGTTGACCAGGACATTGAAATTCTGATTTGCACGAAAAAGCGTATCGGAGCCAATGTCCTCAAAACTCAGCAAATTATATGTCAATGAGTCCAGAATGACGATACGAACTCCGGTATGTCCAGAATTGAATTTCGATGAGGCGATCTCAAAATGACATGTTGACCCGGATATTGGTATCCGACTTGTACCGAAATACGTGCCGGAATCATATCCGCTAAAACCTAGCAAATTATATGTCAACAAGTCTGTAATGACGATACGAACTCAATGGTATATCCAGAATTGGATTCCGATGAGTCGATCTCAAAATAACTCGTTGACCCGGATATTGGTATCCGACTTGCACCGAAATGCGTACCGAAATCAATGTCCACTAAAACTCAGCAAATTATATGTCAACGAGTCCAGAATTACGTTGCGAACTCAACGGTATATCCAGAATTGAATTTCGATGAGCCGACATCAAAAAGTTTCGTTGACCCGGACTTTGGGGTTCACTTTATACCGAAATACGTGACAGGGCCCATGTCCACTAAAACTCAGCAAATTATATGTCAACGAGTTCAGAATGACGATACGAACTCAACGGTATATCCAAAATTGGATTCCGATGAGCCGTCATCAAAAAGTTCCGTTGACCCGGACTGTGGGGCCTGCTTTGTACCGAAATACGTGCCAGGGGCCACGTCCTCCAAATTTAACAAACTTTATATGAAAACATGTCAGAACGATGCCATGAGTCTACTGGTGTTGTCAGAAATTGAATCCGGAGTCCTGGGTTCAAAAATGGAATTTTATAACTTAGAAATTACGAATTCGGACGGCCAACTTTGGCGTCGAATTCAACCAATCAAACGTGCTCACAATGAAACAAAACTTAAGGAGTAGGAAGAAGGTTATACCAGCTGCATATAGGAACCAGTAGCACGCCAGACGGAGATACGATGGAGGAGATACGAACCGACGAAGTTGGCCCCACAAAACTGTCCAAAAATTATACAATTTAAAGCGTCAACTTGGTGGCCGGTTTTGATGTATCAAACGATAAAATTAACAGAAAAAAATTGAGGGGAGTGAAGATGGATATACCGAAGTGGGGTCGTCGTGTTCGCCACGCGCGGTGGGGGCGCGGCGGTGGCTGTTGCCACCCAGCGCCGCTACTGTTTGCGCGCGCTACTGCTGTTGCGTGCTGTCGCAGTTGCTGCTACGTGTTGCCATGGCGGCGGCAACGCAGCGGTGGGGGCGGTTGGCTACGGCGGCGGCGGTGGCGGAGTGGTGGTGCTCACGGAGGTGGTGGTGGCGGTCACTACTAAAATATGCCCTATTAGCGACGTTGTTTAGCGACGGAAAAAAATTACGTCGCTAACTATATAATATAGCGACTCCTTCCTAATGACGTCGCAATACGTCGCTAGATAGGAAGGCCGTTTGGTTCGCCCACTTCAAGGTAAAAAAATTGTTTATTTTTAAATTTTAATAATCATTTATGTATATTATACAACTTTTCTATTTTACTTCTTGTAGAGGACCTATTTCTATCCACCACACCGGGCGGCGAAGATCGAGGGCCAATTTTCTGCCGTCGCAGGCAAGCTCATCCGTGATGCGATCCACGACCAGAAGTCTCGTGATCGCTCCGGACAGCCGATCCATGGTTGGATCATGCCAGAGCAGTGGACTGGGATGAAGGCTAGATTCAGCGAGCCTAGGTACCAGGAGCGGTCTGACAAGGCCAAGGTGGCACGGTCGAGCGCCGGTAAGTGGTGTGGTGGCTCCATTCCGATGACGGAGCATTTCGTCGTCTGGTACATTTTCTATGACGGACATTAATTTATATATAGTTCGATAGAATGTTTAATACTAATAATAGATAATATATTTTAACAGGTAAAAAAGGGTGAGTACCCGAACATGGTGACCGTCTTCCTGGTCACCCATCGGAGGGCTGTGGAGTTCATTGACGAGAGGGCGATGAAGGCATATGTACGTTCTATTCTTTATTTTAATTTACTATAATTTAGAAAATAGGAAAATAGATATCAATATAGACTTTAGCAAACACTTACACGTTAGCAAACATGTTCTAGACCGAGTTTGTTCGGCTACAGGAGGAGGCGGCTGCTGCTGCTGCTAGTGCGCCAGCAGAGGGAGGGGCTGGTACTTCCTCCCAGCCGCCTACAGCTCTATCGTCGGACGACCTCTGGATGACCGCCGTTGGCGGTCTTCAGAAGGGTACGTACTACGGTACGGGATCCTACGGCGCGTATTTGGCTTCGGAGTCATCCGGGCCCCCTCTGTCAGTGCGCAGTCTCCGGCTTTGCTGGCATCGTCACGAGCTCAGGATATTCGTCGTCAGATCGACGAGCTGCGTCGAGAGTTGCAGCAGCAGATTTATGATCACCTTACCGCAGAGTGACGATCCGACCCTCCGATGATCACCGGACGATTTGATGCGGTCGAGCGCAGTATACAGGAGCTGATGAGTCTGCAGCAGGCTATAGCTGCCAGCTTGCACACGCTCACCGAGTCTACGCAGCGCACAGAGCGTAGACAGGTTGAGCTGGACTATTCGCAGAGGACCATGTCTGCCTCACTCACTGAGGTATCGGTTTCGCTTCAGAAGAGTACTCAGAGGATGGTGAGTACCCTTGCTGCACATGGTGAGTGACTGCGAGAGCTGGAGCAGATACGTCCTTCTGGTCCATCGACGGTGCCGACTCCAGACATTGCACTGCCTCCTACTGCCCCTACGGTACAGCTGACACATGAGCAGTATGAGTACATGCTATCCCAGATGCGTGACAGGGGTCCTCAGTGATCTAGTAGATTTTTTTATCATCTTTGTATGTATTGGCCCTATGGGCCCATTGACCGTTCTGTACACTAATTTTTATTATTATTTGACTTTGTTGGACATGTATGTTTGTTGGACATGTATGTTGGTGATATTTAATTTGTTGGTATTTTTATTGAGTACATGTATGATATTTAGTTGTAGACTGTTATGATGGAAGACTGTTATTTATCTACTAGTTATAGACTGTTATGATGGGAGACTGTTAATTGTGATGATATTTGCGATGGGGATGACAAATATACATACGCTGGGTTATAAGCGATGATCTGATATACAAAGGAGGTGCTGTCCAAATTTTAAAAAAATATAATATGTATTTTTGTAATGATGTGTGTCTGTGTTTACAGTGTAAACACAGACACACAGCATAACAAAAATACATATTATATTTTTTTAATTTTTTCCACTATTCTGCGACGGTTAGCGACGTATAGCGACGGATACTGGACGTCGCTAAATGTCGCAAATTAGCGGCGGTACGTCGCTGTACGTCGCAGCCTTGCTGACGTGGCAGGCATTGCCACGTCATCATGTCGATAGAACAAAATGTCGGTACAATGTCGCACTACGTCGCTAAGTTTGTGACATAACTATCTCGTCGCTTGACGTCGCTAACTTTGCGACGACCTAGCGACACGGATGGGACGTCGCAAACAGCGACGTAGGGCGACGTATTGCCCATTTGCGACTAGCTAAAAAGCGACCTTCACGTTACGTCGCTAAATCTGTCGCCAATTACGATTAGCGACGTAATTTTCATTATTAGCGACGTATAAGGATGTCGCTAATTTGCCTTATTTTAGTAGTGGGTTGATGGTGATGGTGATGGAGAGATGGTGGTGGAGTGGTGTGATGATGTTAATAGTGGTGATGGTTTAAATGGTGATGGAGATGAAGAATATGAGGAGGAGAAAGGGGGCTCGGCCATGGGAGGAAGAGGTGTCACGCCCTAATCCCAAAATACTTGGAACCAAATACGTATCATGCCAGCTGCATACATACGAGGCACACTCCAATATATGAAAATCTTGTATGTATACATAAGCTGTAAAATGTAGTATTCTAAGACAAAGTAAATCTCATCCACAATAAAAGAATAATAGTATAAAATCAACCTGAATATTTATGGTACAATCGTTGGACGGAGACAAAGTCCACTACCAACTATCAAAAGGAGATAAAGTATACAAGAAAATGATCCATGAAAGTATCAAGACGAACCAAGAGCGATCATCTTTGAAGAAATGGAGATGCCCACAATCTTGGCTAGAACACCTGCAGTAAACCATGAAAGCACACCTGGAGAGATAACTAGGTCCTCAGAGGGACGTAGCAAGATACAGGAAGAACATGCCATTATAACTGCATAATTAAAAATATTATAAACTACAACACAACAGGGTTCCTAACCATCTATGTGATATGCATTTTGAGGATAACGTTCTACACAGGGGCTGTAGGATCAACAGAGTAAATAAAGAGTGGCAGTAAGTAGCGCTCATCCGAGTCACTATCGGCCCTGGGCAGAAGGTAGTGTTCAAAAGAGTTACCCTCGGCCCAAAATGTGTGTAAAAATAAATGTAGCCCCTACGCTAATAGCTGTCCCCTCCCCTCAATGATACTGTATATGCATCGTAACCACGACATACCAACACATGTCGCTTCCACAATACTGTTTATAATAGATAACTGTCAAGTCTTCTAACATACATCTATTGATAGTTATTCCTACGCATGCGCACGTGTGATCAGCCAACACGCAAGTGACCACTACATGATGCTCACAACTCACACACAACTCGTGATACAATCGTGACGAAGTCAATGACATGCATCCTATTGACGGAAGTCTCTTAACTCTAGGTTCAAAAGCAAAAAAAATAATCAACAAGAAATATAGATACAATAATTAAAATAACATGCAACTAAATATAAGCAGTAAAGATGGCAAGGTATCTTGCCTGAGGTTATGTGCAAAAGAGAATAATCCAGTAGCTCGAACTGGCAAATAAACAAAGCAAGAAAAGCTAAATCCCGTAGATGACTCCAGATGCTGCAACAAACATCACGAACGAGTTTGGAATATGAGATATGTATAGAAAACACCTGTCAAAAAGTTAAATTCTAGAACATGGGCAAAATCGTAATTTCGGGTCAAAACGATGTCCGCTGTTGGACCCGCTTTGCATCAAAATGCGCGCCAGAACCTACGGTCTCTAAAGTCGTAAAACTACATGTCTATAGATTTTTTTGATGAGACGAACCCAACGATATGTCCAATTTTGGATTTCGGTGGACCGTGCACAAAATCGCCCGTTGAGTGGGATTGTGGGCCCGCTAAAATGGCGTCCCAATCAACCTTTTCAGAATTGAACCAAACTTGGCTCACAAGACCAGAAAAATATTTCGAGTCCAATGGCGTAAGTTTCGTCGCGATTTGATGAGTGTATACGAAGTTGTGACTTAATTTGCAAAAGGTCGATACGGGGGTATCTCGACGGATACGCACTGATTTCGTCGCGCACATACAACGAAATCGGATTCCGTCAGTTTCCACACGTCGACAACATCCATATGCGCCTTTCGATGCATATAGTGCGCGACCACATCGCCCGGTTTGTCGGGGCGCACGCCGTATCGGGCATTTTTCTACTTTTTGAAAACAGAATTTATAATTTTTCGTAAAACTTTAACAACGTGTAACTTTTTACATACTAGATAAAAAGTGAATCCAGAAAGTGCGTTACAATCTCGATTATGTTGTCTTTGACTGTCTTCAATTAGTTTCTACAAAATCCTATTGTACAAAAAGAAAAGTGGCCGACAAGTTGGTGTTTAAAAATAGTTTTTAACATTTCAGAAAAGTGATTTTTCTCCAACTTCGTCTCAATTTTTCAAGCAAGTTGGATGGCCATGTCGAAATTCACCTGGGGGATCTCGAAGAGGGTCATGTGGACTTTCTACACGAATTTACGGATCTAAAATCGGATTAGAATTGAAGGAGAAATTTAATAGAGAAGTCAGATACCTCGTTGTTAAATTCTGTCGTTGTTGTCGTTTGTTGTTGTTGTTGTCCCCGCGACCGCGAGGTGCTGCTCGGCCGAGGCTGGACGAGGGAGATGCAGGGTGAGCGGAGGAGAGAGGAGGAAGGAGAGAGGAGGAAGGAGAGAGGAAGATTAGGTTGTTTTTCAGTCAATATATATATATATATATATATATATATATATATATATATATATATATATATATATA